>CM061920.1:127341842-127364025 GCA_031002005.1 Vandiemenella viatica
ATAAGACACTAAATTTGGTTAATAAATAAAAAGATATGAACTCTAATATTTGTTAAAGAGTTTAACAAGATACAGTATAATTCTTATGTCTACCAACACTTTCAAATCAGACCTGTCAAATTACGAATTGTTTGGTATACAACATACGCGATCGTCAACCGTTTAGTAGCAGATGTCACCAACATAATGGAGTCTGAAAACGGCCGAAAACAATGCTTAGAAGTTAATTATTGTGTTGGTAAGCCTGTTTTCTGAACAAATGGCCTACAATGGGCCAGTGGCTACTTGTTATGTTGTTTTTAATTCTTGTAAACATTCGCTGCTGATGGCTAGACTAATGAAGCTATGTTCGACATTGTGGAGAACGACGTAGGGTGTTGTTCATCACTTGCGAGGTCAGTAGCTGAAAATTATCTTTTCTAAATGTTGACAGAAGTGGATACTACTAATTGTCAACGCCATCATACATTGAATGATTTTAACGCTGTGGATTGCTCGTCCCTTGTTGACGTTCTAATTTTGTACCAAAGCTTTCACCTCTAGTGAAGAACCGAATATATACATACTGAATATCTTGAAAAGCTATTATTTAGGATATCTTCAAACGAAATGTAGAACTATTCATTTTATAGAAATATGCCTGTACCATCCGATCACACAAGTGTTAATTAATGTTTTAGTCCGTTGTAATACTGACAACAAATATAGTACAAACTGAAGTTTAAACTTCGTTCTTATCAGCCACATTAGTTTCTGTTTTAGGCAAGCTGACACTAATTCCGAAGTGAGAAAAGAGTAAATTGTAATGACACCACTATAAAAAAAATTGATTGTTTTTAAGTAGAGAGAAATGTATGTGTCATTTGTCACACATTATGCACCCTATGTTGAATATTTGACTTTTGTAGATTATGAATTTCTCTTTCCTTCTGAGCATATCTTGTTTTAAAATGTGGATGCTCTCGCTTATCTTTAGTAACCTCTAGAGGGTAAATGATAAATAATACTGCTGTATTTTCAGTCATAAACTTGAATTTTTACATTGCACTGCTTACATATTTTATTTGCTGTGTAATATATAACTCTATAACCTTAGAATTTCTAATGCTCTGCATCACATGTACTACAAAGAGGGGAGCATGATGTCTTTTGTAGTTTATGGTGTCAAGCACCATTTTTGGGGTTTTATCTAACAGGCAATACCGCTCGCTTCGCGCTGTTAACGTGTCGTCATAGTGACGTCACATTCACGTACAGTCAATTTTTGTGTGTATTGTGCCCTCGCTACGCTCGGTCACAATAATTTAAAACTGTACAATATCAACATAAACTGATATCCCGAAGGTGGATCAGATGCAGGCGGCCGCTGGTAAGCGGCCGCAGATGTCCGATAACACAACCAGATGTCCAGTGTTTGATGTGTTATAGGACGTCTGCGGCCGCCTACCAGCGGCCGAATAGTCACAAAAATTGACTGTACGTGTACGTGACGTCACTATGACGACACGTTAACAGCGCGAAGCGAGCGGTATTGCCTGTTAGATAATACCCCATTTTTTCCCCTCTGCAGGTAAGAAGTATATATAACTACCTATTCATTGTTATGGTTGATCTGGGAATGTATATAAAACCACTCTAATGAGTTTTGTCATTGGTGCAGGGATCATTTCAATTTGTCCAATTCAGAGTCAGTTGGTATAGCAATAACATTTGTATAGTTGAACCTTAATATTAAAAGTATGCTGTGTAAATGGTGCATTTTTTTCTAGTAAGAGCATGCTTGCGAATGCAAAAAACTGTTAAGATGGCAGATTCAATAAGGTAGCTTCTCAGAAAAATAGTATACATTTGTGAACGATTCACGATGAATTATTTGTTTCTCACCTACGTATTTTGCTGGTCTAGCATACATTTTTCCTTGAACAATAAGGTGTAAGGAATTTATGGACAGTATTTCAGCCTGAAAGGACTACAGTTTTTACTGGCCGTAGCTTTCACACTTAGCATGAATGCTTTATTGTGATATGATAGTGATATGAGATGTAATGCTTGCAGAATCTTCAGTTAAAAGGTTGAAACTTATATGACGACAATTACGTAATTTTTGTTGCAGTACAAGGGGTAGAGCAGTATAACCGTAAAGAACTGCTGGTTTTTGTTGACAGAAACTGGTCTCTTTTTAGGCTATTTTAAATGAATTTTTTCAAACTAATTGGGTTTGAACATAGTAAATTGTAACTTCAGTTTGCAGATTTATTCATGTATTGCAGTACGGGGCTGTTGACTGTAGAAATATCTTTAGGACTATATTACTTTTCTAAAACAAATTTGATAATAAGTGAAAAAACAAACTGAAAGTTAATGATATTGGATGAGAAGTTTGTTTTGAACTGGCCTGTCAAGTATAGATCATCTTATCAGACGATAAAAATTCGAGTATTGCATATGAGTAAACTACCAATTCTCAGCTGTGACGAGTCTATGTAATTTATATTCCAAGCAGCATACGCACCAGTGACAATTTCCGTACTCACCTTTTTGTGTTTTTTTCCTCGGTGTGCCATTTTTCCACCAATATACTATTTCCTTATATGAATTTTAATTTTGATTTCTTTTAATGTTTCTTGGAATTGTTCAGTGCATTGATAATTTATTGCAGTCCATTACTCCATCACTAACAAAAAAATGCTTATTCCTTTGTGCCTAAAATCCAGTGCTGGTTTGTTCTCTTTTTCCATTCACATACATCTCTTTAAATCTTTTATGTTTTCTATCCAAGGCTCATTTGCAGTATAAAGCTTAAAAATCTCCAACACTCTCTTAACCCACTCCTGTCTTCCAATGACTCCTTATTACATCAGTTACTGGTTGTGTTCTGCACTAATTTTCTCAAACAAATCTAGCTACCCACCTTTGCATGCCTTCTGACTACCCCATCATACTTTGACTGATTTGACCAAGGTTTTGTATTGCAGTTCCTTCACTTCCATGGTGTATCCCCACTTCACCTTCTCGAGTAAAAGAAGGATTTTTAATCCTCTCCTTACCACCTGTTCAATATGTCCTATCCTGTTAATAGTAAAATGTTATGCTGAGATATTTACATTTATGGTTTTCTCCCCTATTCAAAAATAAAAGACTTTTTTAGCCTTTTTTATTTGTTTACGTAATTACCTGACTGGTTTTGCTGCTTACCTCCATTCCACGTTGACCTACCAAACTAGGTCAAGAATTGTGAAAGTTACTGAATAGTGTTGCAGTGGGAATTGTGAATTCTATGCTGACAATCATTAATAATAATTCCACTCCTTATAGTCCATCTGATGCCACTAGTTATGCACAACCTTAAACACACAATCATCCATGAGAATAAATAAAACTTCAGGGGTTGTAATACCGTATCTTGTTGCACACCTGTTTTCACTTCCACTTATTTTCCCTAACCTCTCTTTCCTTCCTGCCTTTTAGAAATCAGTGTACACAGCAAGTCACTTTTTCATCCATACCAATCATTTTTACCTTATTTACCACTGAAGTTTTATCCTTGAGGAAATCTACTGCTATACGCTCAACTTTTTCAAACCAGCGCCTTTCCTTGCAGAAATTCACCATCAGCTTTCCTACCACTAAGGTCAAACTAGTTTTCAACCTAATTTGTCTCCCCTTCATTTATGAACCATTACTACTATAGCGGGGTGTAAGGGTTTGGGAGAGGCTATAATACTAGCCTTTTCCAACCAAATCTCAACCTCTCCTTCACATGGTGCACCCTGTTTGCACGGACGAGGCTCTGGTGACTGAAAGATTCCCGGTATAAGGAATCACCCACTGCTTGCCAACGGCCTCCGAAAGGATGGTGGAAGAGCGGGGAGCGGTTCAGGGCACCCTCTTGCCCTTGGGGTTGGAAACGTCCCCTAAAGGCGTATGAATCAGAAATGATCAACGGCATGGGGATGCAGAAGGCAACGGGAAACCACTGCATTAAAGACCCAAAGGGTATCCCAAGGGCATGTAATTCTCTCAAATTACATATATCATGATGGCTTCTTCGTGGGTAAAATAGTTCCCCAATCGGATCTCCGGGTGGGGACTGCTCAGGGAGGAGTCATCGAAATGGATAGAAACATTCTACGAGTTGGAGTGTGGAATGTTAGAAGTCTGAATAGGGCAGGTAGGTTTAGAAAACTTAAAAAGGGGAATGGAACAACTTAAGTTAGATGTTGTTGGGATTAGTGAGATTAAATGGAAGGATGCACAGGATTTCTGGTCTGGGGAACACAGGATAATTAGCACACAAGCTGTCAATGGAGTCACTGGTGTAGGATTTGTAATGAACAAGAAAGTAGGGAAATGGGTAAGTTATTATCAACAGTTTAGTGACAGGATTATTTTGATGAGGTTAGAAACTAAGCCCGTCCCAACCACATTAGTGCAATTGTATATGCCAACATCACAGGAAGATGATGAAGAAATAGAAAAAATATATAGCGAAATTGAAGAATTAATTCAATATGTGAAGTGGGAGGAAAATCTAATGGGTGATTGGAATGCAATAGTGGGAGAAGGAAAAGAGAGTAATACTGTAGGAAGTTTTGGTCTAGGAGAAAGAAATGAGCGAGGAAGCAGGTTGCTAGAATTTTGTGAAAGATATAAGCTAGTAGTGGCAAACACAAGGTTTAAGAACCATGCAAGAAGAATTTACACCTGGAAACGTCCTGGGGATACAGGCAGATATCAGCTAGATTATATCATGGTCAAACAGAGATTCAGGAATCAAGTTCTAGAATGTAAAGCGTACCCAGGAGCAGACATAGACTCTGACCATAATTTGATAATAATGGAGTGCAGGCTGAATTTAAGCGAATATGGAAGCAGTATAAGCAGAACAGACTGGAAGTGAATAAACTGAAACAATCTAGCACAAGAGAAAAATTTGCAGAAATGGTAGACTTAGGTCTAAGAAGAACTCTGAAAGGAGCTTTACCGAGGACGAATGGAATGCATTAAAGACCTAAAAAATGAAAGTTGGTAAAGAAACATTAGGCTTTAGTGAACAAACTGCCCGAAAACCTTGGATATCAGAAGAAATTTTGGATCAGAGGAGAAGGTACAAAAATAATCAGGATAAAGCAGGAAGAGAGCAGTTCAGGCAATTTAGAAATCAAATAAATAGGAAATGCAAAATAGCAAAAGAAAAATGGCTACAAGCAAAGTGTGAAGAAGTAGAAAAGGAAATGGTCGTAGGTAAAGTAGATGTTGCCTACAGAAAGATCAAACAGAATTTTGGAGAAATGAAGAAAAGAGGTGTGAACATTAAAGCTGCCAATGGGATATCTCTTTTAAGCTCAGAAGATAGAGCTAACCGATGGAAAGAATACATGGAGAAACTGTATGTTGGGGATGACTTAGGAGATCCAGTTTTGAGGACAGAATTTAATAAAGCTCTGAATGACTTGAAAGCAAATAAGGCAGTTGGAATTGATGAGATCCCTCCAGAACTTCTTAATTCCCTAGGAGAGGAAGGAATCGAAAGATTATTAAAGCTGATATCAAAAAGTAAAGAAATAGGAGAAATCCCAACTGATTTTAATAAAAATATCATCTTCACACTTCCAAAGAAAGCACAAGTTGTCAAATGAGAATTATCGCACCATTAGTTTAACATCACATGCTTCAAAATTACTGACCAGAATAATATACAGAAGGATGGAAAGGGTAGTAGAAGAGATAGTGCGCGAAGATCAGTTTGGGTTTAGGAAAAATCGTGGTACAAGGGAAGCAATTCTGTCTTTAATATTTGAAGGGCGGATCAAGAAAAACAAAGATACTTTTATGGCATTTGTTGATTTAGAAAAAGCATTTGATAATGTTAGGTGGGACAAGATGTTCAAAATTTTAAAGAAGTCAGGTCTAAAGTATCGAGATAGAAGAATACTCTATAAACTATATAAGAATCAAGTGGCTATAATAAAAGTAGAGAATCACGAGAGACATGCATCAGTTAAAAAGGGTGTGAGGCAAGGTTGTAGTCTATCCCCGTTAATATTCAACTTGTATGTAGAAGAAGCAACGAAGAAAGTCAAAGAAAAAATTCCATGTGATATAATTCAGGGAGAAAAAATCAGTATGCTACGATTTGATGATGACATTGTCTTGTTAGCAGAGAGGGCCGAGGATATTGAGAAGTTACTTAATGGCATGAACAAAATGCTGAAGGAAGATTTTGGACTGAATATAAATCAAAGCAAGACAAAAGTGATGAAATGCAACAGAAATGATATCAATACTAGTAGATCAAATATAAAAATAGGATCGGATGCAATAGGAGAAGTAAGTGAATTCTGTTACTTGGGAAGTAAAATTACAACCGATGGCCGAAGCAGGAATGATGTTAAAAGCAGAATAGCACTAGCAAAAAGAGCCTTCATGAAAAAGAGAAACCTTTTAGTTTCAAATATTGATCTAGGAATTAGAAAGAACTTTTTAAAACTCTTTGTGTGGAGCACAGCACTTTATGGTAGCGAAACATGGACTTGAGGAATACCGGAAATAAAGAAAATTGAAGCATTTGAAATGTGGTGTTACAGAAGAATGCTGAAAATTAAGTGGATAGACAAAGTAAGAAATGAACGAGTTTTGGAAATGATTTGTGAGAAAAGAAGTTTACGGAAAGAAGAGACAGGCTGGTAGGTCATATTTTGAGACATTCTGGATTGGTTAATTTGTTATTGGAGGGAACAGTCGAAGGTATGAACTGTAGAGGAAGACAGAGATTAGAATTTATGAAACAGATAATTGAGGACGTGGGCTGTAAGGGGTATGTAGAAATGAAGAAGTTAACACAGGATAGGAAAGGATGGAGGATTGCATCAAAACAGTCGAAAGACTGACGACGGCAAAATAATAATAATAATAATAAAACTACTATAGCACTTTTTCAGTCCTTTGATTAAGATAAAATTTTCGGGTTTATGATAAATAATATTTAAAGGTGTGATACAATGACATATTTCCCTATCTGGATTAAATATTTAGTAATATTATCCATATCAGCTCCCATATACATTTTTAGCTTATCTACTTTCCTTATAATATCCACAGGAGTTATTCCTAATGTTTTAATCTGTTAATTTCTGCCTATGTGGAGAAGCTTCAGCTCTGTTTTTTCCCTACCGTACCAGAACAATATGTGGTGTCATTAATCCAGTTACTCAATTTATCTTTTTCATATCCTTCTTACCAATTTTTATCCATAAATTTCAGAATAACTTCTCTTCTTGTAAGTTTTTTTTGCATGAACTGGTCCTTTGCGGGCATATTATTATCATAGAGGCTATTGGAGATTGTGATTCCACTATAACATAATTTCTCTGTGCAGATAAATGACATAATTCTGTGATAGTCAGTCATGATATGTATTATTTAAAAGTGATAATTAGGTTCTAACAGACCAGAGACCATAAATTTCAAGCTGTAAATAAGTTCTAACTTATTTATATTGCTCACGTGGAGTGTTTTGTTGTAGTGGAATCATGATCTCGAGTAATCCCTTTTTATAAACCCATCTTCAGCTTCCCTCTTTGTTGCTATTAACTGATTTATTAGTTGCTTCAAGTGTTCCCATTTTCGTTATGTTTTTTCTTGTCCATTCTCTTGCCACCATCCTCTTAAGCCTTTTCACTTCTGTGTAGTAGTATGTAGGTTTCATCCTATTCTTTATTTATTGTTTTAGAATAAATATTTCTTCCCTATTTAAACTGTTCTTTTTTGGTCACTGCTGTACTCCTGCTTCCTTCCACAAACTGAATAGTGCTGTACCTGAAATACTGCTTAAGTTTTGAAGTATTTGCCTTCTTATAATTGTCCAGTAACATCCTTCAATTTTAGTGTTCTGTCTACTTAAGTTAACTCACTAGTTATATCTCCATCAGAACTGCCTGATGATCGCTTACTTCATCTGTAACCTGAGAGACAACAAAGTTATTATATGGCTTATTAAGAAGATATCCATCACATTTGGTACCTTTTTGCTTGGCTGTATACCTGGTATAAAGCCTCCTTTCCTCGTTATCTCTGCTCCCTCAGGCAAGAAATAATATTTCCTTCTTACTCCATACTTGTTTAAATTTACGTCTCTATGAATAATGACCATCTAATTAATGACCTGAGTATGAATTTAATTTCTTCCAAAGTATTTCACTTCATCCTTCATTATTCATGATGCTAAACACTGTAGACCCTAATTTTTATCTTTCATATTCTTCAGAAATTGACCCGTAATAACTTGTGAATATACTGTAGTCTATAAATACTAGTGAACTGTAGTAGTCTGTGGTAACTCATATGAATTCTCTGGCACCAATTGTTTCTGTATCTCTGTGGTGTAATCTACCACCATAGGAGAAAACACATTGTCTGACAATCCTTCCTATAACCACGAATCTGCCCCTATGATTATTTGTGCTTTTTGCACCTCTGTTAAGTTACCAATATTACGTTGTCAATTATACTCTTATTGTTCAGTAGTAGTAGTAGTATTATAATTTCCTGTGGCATTTACTAATCTTTACTTTGTAAGTGACCAGCCTGCAACATGTGGAATGAGGGACACACTTGTGCTAAGAACAGTTGGAAAAGTTCCACTACGTTTGTCTGCCTGGTGCTGGGGTGAGGAGATGAGATCGGATGAGGCAGTGGTCAATAGTGAGACATGGAGGAACCAGAGAGATGGAGGATCAGCTGTTGAGAAACTGCTGGTTGTAATGTTGTCAGGCATTGGCCAAGCATATAGTTTATTTGTGCTAATAAGAAAATAAAGAAAGTGAACTGTCAATACTCTGTGGTTATTTCACTGCCTTTTCGTGGATGAATACGAACATGAACTAATACTGAATGCAAAAAATAGCAGCTTTAGTTGATACTGTCAGCTGAGCTGGACAACCAGTGGTTTGTTCTGGGGACCAGACAAAGGACTTTGTTTCTGTTATCCTTCTGTGGACCCTTACAGTGGACTCAACAGAGTGTTTCCTTTGCAACTCTT
This sequence comes from Vandiemenella viatica, assembly GCA_031002005.1. Lineage (NCBI taxonomy): Eukaryota > Metazoa > Arthropoda > Insecta > Orthoptera > Morabidae > Vandiemenella > Vandiemenella viatica. The sequence goes on from CM061920.1 coordinate 127,350,883, forward strand.
CACTTTCCTTGTCATGATACCCTCCACTCCATCCATTTATTTGTATGTATAATTTTTGACTTTGTGCTTCCATACATAGGAGTCCTTTTGTCATCTATTTTAATCCCCTCAAGGGGAGCCTCTAATGTTAAAAGAGGGATAGCCTTAACCCTATTATAACTGAAAATGGGCTCCCTAACTGCTGTAGCTAACACCTCCTTTTTAGGCGTGGACTATGACTTGTGAATCCCTCATTTCGAGTTGTGCCACAGGTACAACTCCCATGATAAATCTCTTGCCTTTTGCTCAGCAGTGCCTCCATCTCATTGTTTGCCTACCCCATAGAGGGATTCAACTATTGCCAACCATCATGACTTAGGGCCTATACCAGTTCCATCATGGTAGGCTATACCTCCTCACTACCTTCATCAGGCTATCTTTATGCTATAAATACCACAACTCCCACTTCGTCACTGTCAATACCATATCATCCTCGGTGAAACCATACAGAGGTATCCTATATTTTCTATTACCTCACTAAGTGTTGCATTGAATTTGAAACATTTGTAGCCTAGTATCCTGTCCCTTACAGATCCCTTATAAGTGGGCCTACCTATCAACCTCCTTTTTTTTTTAACAATTATGCTTCTAGTGCTGAAGGACTGCTACCTCTTACCATTCCTTATACTTAATATCCATTTCTTCCAGCAATTATTGAAGTTCCTTACTCCTTAAACTATTGACACAACTTCATGCAGGAATCATGTTTCTAGCTTCCAACCATTCTTTTCTCCCTCCACCAAACTTAGCATCCCTTCTTTCTGCCTCAATAGGTGGAGCCTGTAGGGCCTTGATCATTTTGTCCTACTTTGATCATTTCATCTAGGTTTCCAATAGTTTCTTCCTACTTTAAATTTGACCCTTGAAACAAAGCTGACGATACCGTGGGAGAGCCTCATTTACTTTCCCTTCACCACTACATTGCCAGTGGAAAAACTGTATATGACACCCTCTGCAATTCACAATTTTCACTAGCCTTTCATCTAACATCACAGTTAACAGATATGATTATTTCCAATAATTCAATAAATACTGTGGTGCACCATGTGGTCATTTTGAAATTATACAGATAAATTCTTTATGAATATGAAGTAATAATTTTGTTCAATTGTCTTGCTTGATTTTATTTTCTCAGGAATAATTGGTTTCATGGTAATTAATTAATTTTAAAATAATCTCTTTACATGATTCATGGACATATGGAAATATTATGGGCGGAAGGGATGATGTTACTTTTAATGAATTAAAATATCAAATTATGTTGACAATTTCATATAAAATTACTGAATTTGATTTAAATGCCAGGTAAATTTATAGGTCATCATTCGTAACAGATAATAATCAGTTGATACACTTAAAAGATGCAATATGAAAGAATATCAGTATAAGCGTTGATAATTTACGAAAGGCATGAAACGCAAACAAATAGAATAACTTGAGAAAATGAACATACCTTTGCCCAAGCAAGCTAATGATAGAACATGAGTTTCTAATCTTAAATGCATCAGATAATGTTGAATTTTTGAAGTGGAGCAGATGGATTAAAAAGTTGAAGGCAATACCATGTGTCGCTGTCTTCCATGGCCGTCTGAAGTAGATATTGCTTCCCACCACATGGATTCATTGAAACAACGCTTGACACTAATGAACACAACACACAGGACCGATTGCATAAAGAAATGTTTTTTGATGATTATTAATATCGATATAGTTCTGCCTTCCATTGGTTATTCAAAACTTATGCACTCGTCACTATTATTCTTAGCGATTCATTGGTTGGCAGACGTTCTTCATAAAATAATTCTGTACCTTGACAATGGTTTGTTTAACATTTTCTCTTCCACATCAGTTCTCTCATATTAAAACATTTCAACTCTGCCGACAATACTTTGCAGATTCCCCAGATGGTTTTGGAAATACCAGTGGTATCCTTCACAAGTAGGTCTCAGAGTTGACACTCAAGATTAACTCTCTATAGATCGGGGATGCATTGTTCCTGAGATTACATAGCATCCATAAACTATGTGTTTGGGAGGGGTATACAGCGTTGTGCTATCCCTTGAAATATTATTTAGATTGAGTCTGGAGACTGGCTGCTTAGCAGCCAGAGGACTGGAAAAGTGCCATAAGAATGCTGGCTCATAAAGGAGTGGAGACATGGTTGGAAATTTCAGGCTAGTTAGTTTGACATCAGTGGCAGGTAAGTTGATGGAGGTTTATATTCAACCACATTACAAGTCCTGTGATTATACCAATTTATTTGTAAACGAGATGATTTTGTTGCATAAACTATGTGGCTCAGTCAAGGGGGGGGGGAGAGAGAGATTGGGTATAAAGCTACATGGGGGCCATGTAGCATTTGTTCATATTATTTGTTGCACAGAATACATTATGTGAATATTTTCTACCCTCATTTAATTGTCTCCTTATTATAGATACCCTACATACTGACAGTGCATGCATATGACTTGAAGCCATAGTGCTTGATTGTATGAATCTAGCAGAAATGAAATAATCGACATGCGGTGCACATTGTGATTCCGAAAACATCAGGCACGTGGTACCTAGACTTGAATTTGCTTACAGATGTCAACTGGGATTTTCCAAGGCAGTAATAGTTCGTATTTTGTTTGTGGTTTTTGAAATAAAGCTGTTTTCAAGTATTTATAAAGGTTAATAACACACCAATGCAATTGAATTTTGTTTTACTCTTTGTATCATACACGTTTCACTCTATTTCCAGAGCATCGTCAGTTACATCTGTTTGGTATTTGTACATTTGGTTTTACCATCCTGTTGTTAAAGCTGTTTTGAATAGGATCCCCATGTGTCCCCCTATTGCATGTTGATAAAATAATTCTAATTTCGTTCTGTCAAGTGAATTTCACTGCAACTTTAATTATTATAGTGCTCACTGAAGTGCTATTTCAAGTACAAAATGTGGTGTGAAATGGCTTATTGAAAATGTTTTTCCAGATAGTTTTCACTATTGAATAAATTACAGAAGTCTTTCAAGTAAACAAAAACTATTACCTCAAAGTGTAGAAAGACTTTACCACTCCCACCCTCAAAGAAGAGAACTACTTGCAACATTCTAAAGGTGTCTTTCTTGATGAGCCCTAGTTTCTGTGATATTCAGATGCGAAAAGTCACAGTGGTTATTAAATAAGTGATGTTGTAGCTTACTGATAAGAAGCATTCTAGCCCAGTTATTAATTTGTCTGCTTCACAATTGTGTGGGCTCTATTTCAAATCTACCCAATGTCAATTATTTTAGGCCAAAAATTCATTGATGGCTGCACACTAAGTGCCACCCATAGACACATTAGTTACCTCTCCATTAATTTCCTTGTTGAGCTCCAGGTTGTCAGTTTTTTCATCACATGCTGTATTTTTATTCATTTGTATGTACCACTAAACCATTATAACTGATCAATTTGTCTGTTGCCCCTATATTGTGCATAATGTGTGTGTGTTTTTTTTTATGTTGTTTGATGAATAAAAGTATGAAAATGATATTGAAAGTTGCATGTTGTAATGTAACCTAAAATTTTGTATCTTCAAATTAAAATTTGTTTGTAAGCAAGTTCATTTAAATAGCATGGCATGTCAGTTCTGGGGTCATTTGCTTAGATAATTCAGGTCATGAATCAGATTAAACAGCTGTAGACAGTCAGAAAGTAGTATTAGCATATCTGGTATTTGGATTCAGAATATTTCGTAAAAGGAAACATTACCTTCATTTCTAGAGCCATTTAGAATTATAACCAATAAAATGAGGATAGAAATCTTGAAGATAGAAAATTCTACTAAAGAGTTTTAAGACATTAAAAGTTGGAAGCCCGTGTAAAAAATTAAGACATAATTACACATTTTAAATTCTAGAAGTCATAATTTGGAAGCTAGAAAGTCAGTATATAGCCTGAAAGAAGCGTAATCTTGTCGTACACAGCACATTAAAGTTTGAAAAGGTTCACTGAAGTTTAAAGATTGATTTTAGAGTGATTTGTAAAAACTTTCACCACATGTGGAAATGCCAAAATAGCCAGTTTAGAAGGATATAAGTAAATTCAGTTGAGAAAATTATATTCAAAAAAAACATTCCGATACAGTTTTCAGTAAGTCTCCTTAAACTACATGCAGTGTTTCGATCAGGATGGAACAAAGTAGAGGTATTTACAGTCTGAAGAAAATGTCACAGCAACCCAGTATTTCCTATTTCATCATCCTGAGACAGTGTCTACTTTAGAAATTCATAATAAATTGAGGAAATTAGATAGCAACTCCAAACCTTCACACTTTACAGATAAAACACATAGAATCGTTTAAAATAAGTTTCAGAGCTGTCACTTAAATACTCCAAAGATATTAATTAAAATTAAAAATTTGCATAACAGTTTTGGTTCGACCTGTTAGAAAACAGTAAAGACGTTGATTTAAATACCAAACAAAAGAGCAGTAAATTAGAAACAAGTTTAAAGTTATTTCATATTTGTAGCCTTAAAACTGTGGAAGTTTTGAACATTTTTAGAGTTGCATAGAAAATATTTTTTACAGCCAAACCATTAAAGTTACAAAAATTTTCATAAGGATTGATTTTAACATTTATAAGCCGACCTAACTACTGTCAAAGTTTCATTCCAATAGGAATTTATTAAAGGATTTCAAAGGGATCTGATGTGACAATACCTGAGTGTGGAAGGCTACATTTATACTTGAAGAGTAGGAACTACTTCATTTGTCATAAGTACCACCACCCCCTTCCCCCCCCCCCCAAGCTCGCCTCGGCAGTCCTGCAAATCACTTGAGCAGAACGTGTGTCGGTTGCGGTAGCGCGTTGCGCGGGTAGGTGGTCGGCTAAGCAAGTGATCTCAAGGTGAAGTGAGGCTCGGGGTGCCATCTTGGAAATTTGGTGGGGTGGTGGAACAATTCAAATATCCTCATGTCACTATAATTCAGTTAGGGGTTTTATGGGGGTTGGTTTGGTTTGAATTACTTATCACAACCTGCTGTCAATTTATTTGGTGACTATTTCTGATGCCTAAAGGATTGATTGTTTTACGTGTAAAATTATTTTCAAGAATATAGTAATGTTTTGAACTTTGAATTAAACGCAGTGACTTTTATTTGATGAACCTACCTTTCCATTATTGAGTTTTCTTAGTATGGTGGTGACCTCGTACTGCAGAACAATCTAATTAACCAAGGCGCACAACAGGGTTACAGTTGAGGCATAAGTGTTTAGCACAACCCCATTAAATGTTTAGTGCCTTACAATGTCCAGTGATGGGAAAGGTTTGCTGCAGCATTCATCTACTTACTTTGCCTATTCTAATCTTACTACTATAAAACAACTCTCGGGCAGAATGAATGGTCACAGACAAGTTGTCCACACCCTCAACCTTTACCTTCCAGCAGCAGAAAAACTAGTACCTAAAACTGTAACAGTCATATTGACTGATTTATAGTGAGAGCTATCAGAGAGTTTTCCCAGAAACCACCTCCGCATCTGAACTTTGAAAATGGGAACCTATGTACCAAAATATTGTGGTTACTAGACATCGTCCTGGCTTAAATCACTGATAAGACCCTACCAATAAATTATCACTGGTTGTATATTTACTAATAATTTTAACAAAAACTTCTACCTTTATTTATTTATTTTTACTGCTCCATTAATACAATTTACATTTTTACTTTCATGCATAACTACATTGACATGTCACTACCACAGGTTACCCAAACCATCTCAACCATCGCTACCCTGTCCTTCATGGTGTATCTAGTCATGCTGTAACACATGGCATGTGCATACTCCCTTTACCAAATTGCCCTATCCTACTCACATATAAAAGGTTTTAAACAAAAATATTGTAAAGTGAGTTGCATTTGTTTGTTGGTCTGGCCTTCCTTCATGGGAAATGTTGAGTTATTTACCCAATCCTTCCTTATTTTATTAAACTTTTAAGCACTTCACTTCTAGATAAGACTGCTTTTCACACTATATTGGTAACAGCACTTTTAATGTGTCGGAAGTGTCACATATAATTTACCGTTCATAAAAAATGATGTGTTAAGGTCCACATCAACAGAGTTTGGCCCTGAACGTTATGTGCCATAATAATCTTAAATAAATGAGCCATATATTACAGACTAGTTGAACTGCTGTAAGAAATGTTATTGTTTAACTAACTTCATGTTAAAAAGTTAGATGTTTGCTTTCATTTTTAAAATGGAAAAGCAAATTCATGTCTGAAAATGAATTTTCCTGAAGATGGGAACATGACAGATTGATTTAAAGGCCCCAAAAAAACCTAATCACGATTTTCACCAAAATCTTTAGAGATGTTTCTTAGATAGCTAGTACTTTGAAAATCTGCTGATTGAGTTTAGCCGGAAATTGTTCTGAATGTTTATTTACTCTTGATGAACAGTGGCAGAAGATCTTGATAGCGAAATTCAAAACTAGACAACCCGTGCGAAAATTTCGCGAATAAAATAGGATGAATAGTGAGGTTGAATGCTTGTAATATAATGAAAAGTAGAACCTCACTTTTGTAGCAAATATTTATTTTGTTTAGCGTAATAGATGTAATAAAATACGTATAACATATTACGAAACAGAAAAATTTAAAACACAGTGTATGTACGACAAACTGTCACTAACCTTAACAGAATACAACCAACCTGAACAAAATGCACACAGCGTATCAACATCTCTGTGAAATGTGTTGCTGTGCGAGTAAAATGTTTATATTGGAATTGTAAAGCAAAATAAGAAATGTTTCTGTAACACAATAAAATAAGCAAGAAGCTACTTATTATTTTTTTTAAATAGTTCACTGACATCTCTGTGAAATCTGCTACTGCAATCTAGGGACTTGGCTCTGAACAGTCTCATACGCTCCTACTTAAAGTATCAAATTTTGAAAAATTCTTTCTTAATTTATGATTTTAACTAATTGGAGACCTTAAGCTTTAAAACGATATGTCATTTATAGATTTCAGTTAAGTATGGAAGGAGATAAATGACTTGTAATTAAAAAAACACATTGTAGGAATAATATTAATAATTTTGCCCTTTAAGGGTTGAATTCAAAAAATTCCTTGTATAAACTATGGTGTGACCAAAGTGGACAGCTTGGCCTTTAAAATGATACCTCATTTATCAATTTCGGTTAGGTATCAAGGGAGATAATTGGCTTGGGACAGAAAATGTGTTGTAGAAATATTAATACTTTTTCCCTTTAAGGATCGATTTTAAAAAAAAAATCCTTTATTAAAATCGAAGACCTTACGATGGTCTCATTCATTTAAACGATACCTCGTTTATAATTTTTTTAATTATAAGGGGAACCTTTTAAGGGTTCAATTCAGAAAATTCCTTTCTTAAAATTTAAATGTGACGACAGCGGAGACCTTAATCTTTAGAATGATACCTCATTTATCTATTTTGGTTATATATTAATGGAGATAAATGACTCGTGACAAAAAAATGTGTTGAAGAACCATTGATACTTTTTCCCTTTAAGGGTTGAATTCCAAAAAATTTCTTTCTTAATATACGATTTCACCAAAATGGAAACATTAATCTTCAAAATCCTACTTCATTTATCGATTTCGGTTAGATGTCCAAGAAGATAAATGGCTTAAGACACAAAAAAACGCATTTTAGAAATATTGATATTTTTGCCCTTTAAGGGTCAAATTACGAAAAATTTCTTTCTTGAAATATAATGTTACCAGGGCTGAGACCTTAATCTTTAATGTGATACTTTATTTACCTATATCGGTTAGGTATGAAGGAAGATAAATAGCACGTGACACAAAAATACGTTGTAGAATGATTGATATTTCTTCCCATCAAGGGTTGAATTGCAAACAAAATTCTTTCTTAATATATGACATCACAAATGCTGAGACATTACTCTTCATAATCCTACTTCATTTATCGATTTCAGTTAGATATCCAGGAGAAATAAAGCTCGAGACACAAAAAACAAATTTTAGAAATATTGACATTTTTGCTCTTTAAGGATTGAATTACGAAAAATTCCTTTCTAGAAATACAGTGTTACCATGGCAGAGACCTTAATCTTTAATATGATACCTCATTTATCTATATCAGTTAGATATGAAGTGAGATAAATGGCTCGTGACACAAAAACACATTGCAGAAATTTTAATACTTCTGCCCTTTAAGGGTCGAATTCTGAAAAACTCCTGTCTTAATGTATGATGTCACCAAAATGGAGACTTTAAAATAACACTTATTAAATGTTTTCAGATTCGTATCCAGGCAGATAAATGACTTGTAACACAAAAACAACAATTTAACCCTTTACTGTTGGAATTCCAAAAAATTCCTTTCTTAAAATATGATGTTACCATGGTGAAAACATTAATCTTTAACATCATTCCTCATTTATATAAGTATCAGTTAAATAGGAAGGGAGATAAATGGCTTGCAACACAAAAACGCTTCGCAGAAATTTTAATACTTCTGCCCTTTAAGTGTCAAATTCTGAAAAATTCCTTTCTTAAAATATGATGTGACTAAAGTGGAGACCATAAGCTTTAAAATGACATCGCATTCACTGATTTCGGTTAAGTATGAAGGGAGATAATGTCTTGTGACAAAAAAACACCTTATAGCAATAATTTATACTAGACGACCCATGCGAAAATTTCACTAATAAAATACAATGAATAGTGAAGTTGAACGCTTGTAATACAATGAAAAGTAGAACCGCACTTTTGTAGCAAATATTTATTTGTTTAGTCATTAGTGTAATAGGTACGCATCAAAACATATTACCAGACAGTTAGGAAAATTTAAAACACACTGTATTTACGACAAACTGTCACTGACCCTAACAGAATACAATCAGCCTGAACAAAATGCACACAGCATATCAACATCTCTGTGATATGTGCTGCTGTGTGAATAAAATGTTTACACCGGAATTGTATAGCAAATCAAAAATGTTTCCATAACAGAAAATAATAGGCGAAAAGCTACTTATCGTATTAAAAACAGTTTATTAACATCTCAGCGATACTGCTGCTGCACTCTGAGGACTTGGCTCTAAAGCAGTGTTTCCCAACGTGGGGCCCACGCCCCACAGGGGGGCAATTTGGTTTCTTTAGGGGGCAATTTAGAAATTGACTTGATACGACTTTACCGCTTTCTCTTCGGTTTATTTAAATGCAATGCTAGATATAGGTACAAAATATAGCGAAAAAGCAAATTCTTAAAACAGTGCTGTAAATAATTATTAGGTATAGTTTCGTTTGATGATAGCAAAATATTTTTTTAATTAAAAATTAGGTATGGGGGGCAAAAAAAAAATTAAAAGTGGGACATGACCCAAAAAAGGTTGGGAAACACTGCTCTAAAGTTTTGATACATGTGACCACTTTAAGCATCAAATGCCAAAAAATTCTTTCTTAATTTATGATTTTACCTAATTGAAGACCTTAATCTCTAAAATGATATGTCATTTATCGATTTCGGTTAGGTATCGTAGGAGATAAATGACTTCCCCGTTCATCAATTTTGTTTACTTATCAAGGGAGATAAATTACTTGAGACACAAAAACGCATTTTAGAAATTCTGATTTTTTTGTTCTTTAAGAGTTAAATTCAGAAAATTCCGTCCTTAAAAACATGATGTGACCATAGCGGAGACATTAATCTTTAAAATGATACCTCATTTATCTATCTCAGTTATATATTAATGGAGATAAATGGCTTGTGGCACAAAAATGTGTTGAAGAACCATTGATACTTATTCCCTTTGAGGGTTCAATAACAAAAAAATATTCTTTCTTAATATATGATGTCATCAAAGTTGAGACACTAATTTTCATAATGCTACTTCATTTATCAATTTCGGTTATATATCCAAGAAGATAAATGGCTCGATACACAAAAAATGCATATTAGAAAAATTGACATTTTTGCCTTTTAAGGTCAAATTATGAAAAATTAATTTCTTACCACAGTGGAGACCTTACTCTTTAATATGATACCTCATTTATCTATATCGGTTAAATATGAAGGGAGACAAATGACTAGCGACATAAAAATTCACTGATGAACCGTTAATACTTCTTCCATTTAAGGGTTCAATTCCAAAAATATCTTTCTTAGTATATGATGTCACCAAAGCTGATGCACTAATCTTCATAATCCTACTTCATTTATCGATTTTGGTTATATAGCCAAGAAGATAAATGACTCGAGACAGAAAAAACGCATTTTAGAAATATTGACTTTTTCCCTTTAAGCGTCGAATTATGAAAAATACCTTTCTTAAAATATAATGTTACCACGGCGGAGACCTTACTCTTAAATACGATACCTCATTTATCTATATTGGTTAGGTATCAAGGGAGGTAAATGGCTCGAGACACAAAAAAAAATCATTTTAAAAATATTGAAATTTTTGCCCTTTAAGGGTTGAATTACGAAAATTAATTTCTTATAATTTAATTTTACCACTGCGGAGACCTCACTCTTTAATATGATACCTCATTTATCTATATAAGTTAGATATGAAGGGAGATAAATGGCTCTTGACACAAAACGCGTTGCAGAAATATTGATACTTTTGCCCTTTAAGAGTCGAGTTTCGAATAATTCCTGTCTTAATATGATGTCACCAAATCGGAGATCTTAATCTTTAAAATGATACTGCATTAAATGATTTCAGATAGGTATCCAGGGAGATAAATGACTCGTAACACCAAAAACAGCATTTTAAAAATATTGATATTTTTTCAATAAAGTTTCTCGGGAGTCCAGCCGGATGGTGTCATAAACGACGACGTTTCGACAACCTGCTCGGTTGCTTCATCAGGTCTATTTTGATATTTCTTCTCGAAATCACAAACAGACTGGCTTCGCTGCCTCCGAAATTCGAATGTCGTGTATAGAGGGTTGCCAGGCCCCAATCAGCGCGCTGGAACTGAGGGTATCAGTGTTGCGGACTGCGTATGGAGCCAAATGGTCACCCATCCAAGTGCTGACCACGCTCACCGTTGCTTAACCGGTCTACCGCAAGCCGAGGGTATCAGTGTTGCGGACTGCGTATTGAGCCATACGCGGTCACCCATCCAAGCACTCGCCACGTTCAACGTTGCTTAACCTGTAGACGTAAGTGCTGGCAAACTATGTCCATGGCGTCAGTTTGCTTCTATTTGGCCTTGTTGGAAGATTTTGTTTTTAAGACATAGATCCTTAATAATTGGTCTCCAGGCTTCACTTAAATACAGTCCACTGTCCCTATTGATGTTATTATCGTTAAGTTGAATTTCTAATGCTTCCCGAATTACCGAGTCCCAGAACGAAGAGACTCTGGCCAGCACCACCGTTTCATCAAACACTATTTTATGTTGTTCATCGAACGCATGTTCGGCTATTGCGGACTTTTCTACTTGCACCAGTCTCAAGTGTCGTTTGTGCTCGGTGATACGCTCGGCGATGGTTCTGATCGTCTGTCCAATATAAACTTTGCCGCATTCGCAAGGTATTGAATAAATTCCAGGAATTCTTAGGCCCAAATCATCCTTAACCGAGCGAAGCACATCACGTATCTTGGCGGGCGGCCGAAAAATGCTCTTTATACCAGAACGCGCCAAGAGCCTTCCAATCTTTCCGGACGTGTTGCCGGCATATGGCAGAAAGGCAAGAGATTTTGGTGGTTCAATCTGTTCATTCGGTGGTCTTGGTGGCTTCTGGATAAAAGCACGCTCTATCTGTCGCCGAGAGTACCCGTTCTGATCAAAGACAGTCCTTAGATGTTTCAACTCCAGCGGTAAGCTCTCACGATCGGAAATGGCTCTCGCTCTGCGCACCAATGTGGTCAATACGGAGTGGCGTTGTGCTGGGTGGTGGTAACTGGTTGCACCCAAGTAACGTTCAGTGTGGGTGGGTTTACGGTACACACTATGTGCCAAAGATCCATCAAGTTTGCGTTTGATTAAAATGTCCAAGAACGGGATGCACCCGTCCTTCTCAACTTCCATCGTAAACCGTATGTTGGGATGGATCCCATTAAGATGGTCTAGAAATTCATCCAGCGCTTCCATACCATGTGGCCACACGGCAAAGGTGTCATCAACATAGCGATAAAAACAAGAGGGTTTTAGGGTAGCACTCTCAAGAGCCCTCTCTTCAAAATCTTCCATGTAGAGGTCAGCCACCATCGGTGAAAGAGGAGATCCCATGGCCACTCCATCAGATTGTTCATAATACTTCCCTCCATACATAAAGTAGGTGGAAGTAAGTACATGGTCAAAGAGGTCTGCTGTACTTGGCTCAAATGACGGCGAATCAAGTCCAAAGTGTCCTTTACCGGCACACGAGTAAAAAGAGACACCACGTCAAAACTAACAAGGATGTCCGAGTCTGAAACAGTGAGAGACTGTATGGTTTTTACGAATTCAGCAGAGTTTTTGACATGATGGCAGCTACGCCCCACAATGGGACTAAGAAGACGCGTCAGATATTTAGCAAGTTGGTAAGTCGGTGACCCAATAGTACTGACGATCGGACGTAAAGGAACATCCTGTTTATGTATCTTCGGTAAGCCATAAAGTCTAGGTGGTCTCGCGGCACGTGGCCTAATTCTCTCAATCACTTGCTCGGGAAGATTAGCCTTTTTGACAAGGGTCATAGTCTCTTCACAACTTTAAATATCCAAAATAGACCTGATGAAGGCAACCGAGCAGGTTGTCGAAACGTCGTCGTTCTATGACACCATCCGGCTGGACTCCCGAGAAACTTTTATTGAATCAATACGCCGGGAAAGTCTCCATTTACATATTGATATTTTTGCCCTTTAAGAGTTGAATTATGAAAATTAATTTCTTATAATTTAATGTTGCCACGGTGGAGACCTTACTCTTTAATATGATACCTCATTTATCTATATTGGTTAGATATGAAGGGAGATAAATGACTCGTGACACAAAAACGCGTTGCAGAAATATTGATACTTTTGCCCTTTAAATGTCAAGTTTCGAATAATTCCTGTCTCATATATGATGCCACCAAAGCGGAGATCTTAATCTTTAAAACGATACTTCATTAAACGA
>CM061920.1:127365025-127403743 GCA_031002005.1 Vandiemenella viatica
ACTCTTTTTCCAATTTGAAAGAGGACACAATTTCCTACAACTTTTGTAGTACAAATTTTTTCCAAGCTCAAAACTAAGCGAGCTACAGTTTTTAGAAAATCAGCAAAATTTTACACTTTTCCTAAAACTTGGGTGTTTACCTACTTTGCCGCTGAAAATGGCCTTAAACCCCTGTATATATAACTGATACATATATATTTCTGTATGAAATAATATATATGTATACTATACTTTGACTACTGAAGGTCAATTAAATATTTATTTAGCATTGTTGACCGGGAGATTCCGAAGGATTGTTCGACCGCCAGGTGACAGTGTTTTCGATACGCCACGCAGTGCGCTCCGTTGTGGCTATCTAACCTGACCAAGTAATAGTTAAGATATAGGGAACGTACAGCTTAAGGTGGAATCAAAACCACAGAATCGTTCTGGTTTACTTCATGTTACACAGCAAGCTGTGGCTAGGTGAAGGTCGGGTCAATGGCCTTTGAAAATCACTGCTGAGACCAGGATTTCGATGTCCTGTCAGATACCTTAACCACTGAGCTTCCAGCCGTTCTATTACCTGACATTATTTGTACCAGTTTGAAAAACGGATTTGCAAAATTGAAAACATAATGTATTAATGTTATGGCACAAAGTTTATTTACGCAGTCAATATTAAGTCATAATAAGTCCAAAAGTTAGTCATAAATCCATTTCTTTTCCGTTTTAATGGATTGAAACAATGTTTTCCATTTGAATTTTTTCCGTGCTTCAAGGGAACAAAATTTTCTCTATATGAAGCATTTAAATCTCATCAGGATGCAACACCCAACATAAAAAGTTTTGTTGTGGACAGATGATGCCTCCTGCATAAGGTTATGTAGCATCGTAGTGAAGCCCTTAGCTGTTTCTGTGGAAAATATGAAGCCTATTTGACAACTAACTATAGATCCAGCATCACATTTATATCTGATGGATACCGAAGTGATGTTGCTCAGAGAGGAACCTACGCAAAGTTATCTGAAATGTTTTGTAGTTTGAAAACAACAGACACTTCAGAAGACATCATTTTCAGTGAGGAAACAAGTGTTGCAGTGACGCAACAAATGAGAGTAGCAAGAACCGTGTGATGTTGAAACTAATGCAAAAACTGAAAAAGGAGGCATCCAAGATCAACAGGCAAAACAAGATACAGCAAAATTTGACAGTTTAATGATTCTAAGTGAGTATATTGGCTTTCTCATTTTGCTAATGGGCCTTGGTAACACGAGTTTGTACCCACACATATCCTCTTTGTCCATGCATTTCCAGGTTGTGATACAACATTAGCATATTTTGGCTATGGGAAAGAAAAATTCTGCTGCCTCATTCAATACCAACCATATCTGAAAGTAACATGCATGCTAACTTCTCAGAACTCCTATCCTCCAGAGACTAGCATCTGGAGAACATGCAGGGGAACAGCTCATCTTGGAACGGTACGGAAAAATTGCTTGTGGAACATTGGAAGGCTCATATACGAAATATTTAAGAAATCTACCAAAAAAATGTATTCGGGCTAGAATGGTTGCCACCAAAATCAGATGCAGCAACGTTCCACTCAATATACACGTGTCACCAAGTAAAGGATGGTTGGGTCGAGAAAAGTGCCATAGGGATGAAGGAAAGGCTCGTCCAGTCTCATTCAAGTTACAATAATAAACGCATTCAGGAGAACGCCCGTTAGAATCCCCGTTTGGGCATCAAGCTTTGGGTTTTTCATGGTTTCCCCAAATCATTCCAGCCGAATGCCGGGATGCTTCCTTCAAAAGGCCATGGCCGAAATCCTTCCCGTTCCTTGTCCCAGTCCCATTGTGCCTCTAATGTCCTCGACGTCGACGATGCGTAAAGCCATAAGAAAAAAAACAATAATCAAAGACGCTGCACCTGCTCTGAAGGTTGTATCATATTCCTGCAAGAAACCTTGTACTCCATCTTGCAGCTGCCGCAAATCAAGACTGGTCTCTTCAGCTGTTTGCAAATACTGCTCTGGTCTGTCTCATGAAAACATTCCTAAGACTGAAGTACTGTAGATGAAGGAGAGGAAGAATTCTCTAAGAAGCTGCTCCTGATGAATTTGATGAATGAGACACAATTCTATGTGAGGACATTGATAAACCAGGACAATCCAAACGTAAAATAAATTGACTTTTGACCAATTTTTAACTTGTTACGAATTTATTATTACTTAATAACTGTGCGCCACAACATTATGCATTCAATTTCGCTCTATTGTCATCAGTAATAGAGCGGTCTGGTAACTCAATGGTTAAGGCGTCTGACTGGAGATCTAAATCCAGGTCTCAGCAGTGATTTTCAAAGGCCATTGACCCGATCTTCACCTATGATAAAACTTGCTGTGTTACATGAAGTAAGCCAGAACGATTTTGTGGTTTTGATTCCACCTTAAGCTATACGTTCCCTATATCTTAACTATTACTTGGTCAGGTTAGATAGCCACAATGGAGCGCACTGCGTGGCATATCGAAAACACTGTCACCTGGCGGTCGAACAATCCTTCGGAATCTCCCGGCCAACAATGATAAATAATTATTGAATTGACCTTCAGTAGTTAAAGTGTAGTACTCATATATATTATTTCATACAGAAATATATATATATCAGTTATATATACAGAGGTTTCAGGTCATTTTCAGCGGCAAAGTAGGTAAACACCCAACTTTTAGGAAAAGTGTGAAATTTTGCTGATTTTCGAAGAACTGTAGCTCGCTTAGTTTTGAGCTTAGAAAAAAATTTGTAATACAAAAGTTGTAGGAAATTGTGTCCTCTTTCAAATTGGGAATAGAGTTTTTCTTGCTAGGCCTCATCAGGAAGGAGTTATAAACGAAAAGCTGAAAAAAGTACCAAAATTTTTATGTTTTTAGGCCACAGAAAATTGTGCCGAGGGTGTTGGAGGTCGAAAACTTGGTTTCCGCATACACTCACCAATATATACCAGATAAGAAAAAAATCTTCTACGTTATTTAATGCAAGTGGAAACTACCCCGTTACTGGACTAGGAGCTAAAAAGTAAATTTTATGTAAGAGTAAGGAACCTGGAACAACATATTAAAGTTTTGGAACATTTTAAGCAGTATAAGGAATATTAAATCAGTTTTAAAATAATAGCGTCGTAAGTAAAAACGTGGTAATTTTCAAAATTAAACTGTGAATTATTAAGACCACTTCCATAAACAAAACAACTTTTAAAACATATGATAAAATAAGAGGAAATTTCAGAAAACAACACTTTTTTCGAAATAAGCAGCACTTTAATAATAAAACGAGAGACTAGTTTTTTTTATCATGTCTGCCAGGCAGTATCCACCTCAGTTTTGGTGAGGTTAATAACTTCTATAATACACCACCGATAAGAATAAAAGTTTCAATTTTTAAATCAGGAGCAAGCACAGAAAAATATGACATAGATTTAAACACGATAATTTGTAATCCGACAGGAAATTCTAAAATTGCGAAAACCAAGTATCAACACCGGGATGTACCAACATTTTTCAGGAAGTCAGTTATACACACGCATTTTAATTCTTTACAATAAACTGAGTAAATTTAGAACTATAGTCATCATAAACTCAACAAACCTAGGTGCCCCAGGCTATACACTATTAAATTTAGAACACTGGGGATAACAAAATTTTGTCAGACTATTTTTTGAAGGCGAGGTGCCACAGAAGACAAAGAGGCTAAGGGTATATAATGAGGCGTGGAGACAGCCAGCCTTCGCGCCGGGCAGCCGCCCAGAGCGGATCTACCTACAGCGAGGAGCAGCAGCAGCGCGACTACAGCCTCGACAAGTGGAGTCCCTTGGCTACTGGGGGCGAAGTGGTGGTCTATTCCAAAAAAAGCAATCGTCAGCTTATTCCACCATTCTCGTCTTCGGTGCTAGGGACTTCCAGTAGCCAACGATAAGAAGATGGAGCGTCGGCTTGGCGCCGTGGCCTGATATCGGAATGGGGGTGGGGGCGGCGGCGTCGTGGGCCGACCGCTGCCGCATGGATACCGGTACCTGCCTCTGGGTGTACATTGGTGACTCTCTGCGGTGGGGTTGCTCGCGGAAACGCCAAGGTGGGGTGCTAGCGACCCACGGTGGATTGAAAGCCGGCCACCGCGCTGGCGTGAAAGGTGGTATGCACTGCTCAACCTCAGCATAAGGGAACCGATGCAGTGCATGACTGCAGCTGTAGGAATCCCGGCAACCGCTACAGTGTGCGGCGCCAGTGGAAGCGCTAGGGTGACAGACCTCGGGCCAGTCTATTTCTGCTACGTGGTTGCGGGCAAGCTGCTGCGGCGCAGACGCTTGCTAACCGCCAACGGGTACGCTGGGGGCACTGCTGGGGTATGGCGCTGGGTGAAGTGCAGCGGTGTGTGGGACGGCAGGTTGCCGGGGTGCTCGGCCGTCAGACGGCTGCTGTGTCAAGCGGCGTAACCAGCGAGACTGAAGAAAACGACACAAGGAAGAATATGGAGCGCCGGCTCGGTGCGGTGGCGCGATGTTGGCGGGGTGGGCTGGCGGTGACGCTGGCCGCCTGTTGCTGGGCGGATACTGGTTTCTGCCTCGGTGTGTACGTCGGTGTGTCTCTGTGGCGGGAACGCTGGCAGAAACACCAAGGCGGGAGCTAGCGACCTATGGTGGATTGAATGGCGGCCACCGCCCTGGCGTGAAAGCTGGTATGCACTGCACAACGTCCGCATACCGGGAACAGCCACAGCTGTACCAATCACCGAATACCGGAAACCGCAACAGTGTGTGGCACCGGCCGAAGCGCTAGGGTGGCCATCTTGGCTGGTTGATTTCTACTGCGTGGCTGTGGGCAAACCGCCGCGGTGCAGACGTTGGCTGACCGCCAACGGGCGCTCCGTGGGCGCGCTGCGGTGTGATGCTGGGCGAAGCGCGGCAGCGGGGGGCCGGCAGGTCGCCAGCTCGCTCTGCTGGCTGACCGCTGCTGTGTGGAGCGGCGTGCCAAGCCGGACGGATGAAGATCACCACATCCCTGGCTCTACGCTGGCGACAGCGCGGTGGCGCGGAACTCGGCAAGGCACCTGGAGTGGACACTGTGGACCTGCTGCTGTGCGTGATCTGGCAATCCAGCATGACGAGGATGTAGGTGGAAGCGCTATAGGGCTGGCTCCGTCAGCCCGTCGCGGCTGGGACGCCATTGCATAAGCGGAAACCGGCGTACCGCCAGGTGGGGACACTGGAGCTCCGTCGCGGCGAGGACGCTGGAATTATGGGGCTGCCAGTGAAACCGCTGCGGCAGAAGCTTGTGAAACCACTTCGGCTATGTGGCCGGTGGATGCTCCACTTACCTCTCGTGGTTGAAAGGCCGTGTCGTGGTCGGCGATCGTCGGTCTGGGCACGCGGATGCCGACGAGTCGTTCTGCCGGCGACCTGGTGACCGCTGGTGGCGGGGACGTCGTAATTCGCACGCGCTGGACCTCTGCTTGGGTGATGCGTCGCAGCCTGGACGCCGGAACACGTGCTGCCACAGGGAACTACACTGCCGTGGCGTCTGCAAGGACACCACGCCAGGCACAACAACATGCTATCCACACCGGGATACGCCATGCCGCTCCCGGGTTTAGTAACTGCATGACACCCTAACCAATTAACAATACCCTCCACATCATCCTCAACTGAAGTATAGATACTGTCGCGGTACTAGCAGTATCTTAGCCAGCCGCCTCTATATCCCACCTTAACTGTCGCAGTGGTCTCTTTCCCGGGGGTAAAACCTTTGCACTTTTTTTCCCTCTGCCCTGTCACTTCCTTCAAAAGTTTCTTTCTTTCTTATCCGATGGACCAATGTAAACGGCTGGACGCATGGAATACATCACAATCCCGTTCCTGTGATCACCTATAGAATTACTAATTTAATGCATGTGCAGAGGCGAGCAGTAGTTAACAGGAAGGCCGCCATGCTTGGAGGAGCGGGTTTTGGGTGCTCCCCGAATTAAAAAAAAAAAAAAACAAAGACTTACTGCCTTGTATTTTATGTCGCGAAGCAGACCATGTGTTAGATAGTTTCAAGAAATTCGGTTGGGGGCGCTGGTGTCGGACAACTATGATGGCATCCGGAAGACCTTGAGTTAGTAACAATATGAGTCATCGGTAGCCTTGATGGAATTTTCTCGTAGGACAGCGGTGTAAACAGTAACTATGGATTTTTTTTTTTTTTTTTTTTTTTTTTTTGTGACTTTCAAATGTAACTTTGAAATAAATCTAAAAATTTTCATCAAGTGAACTGTACATATTTTCTTAGAGAATATTAACCTTTTCTTTCCTGAAGAAATAGAGAAGTGGCGACCGCAGTGCATTACAGTTGATTTATCCAGGCTCACTCATGGTCATTCAGTTTTATTAATGAAAATTTGTCAGAACTTAAAGCACGTTGGAGGTTAGCTAAGGTGACTAAACCGATACTTCACCCCGGTATACTCGTTGAGTTCCTTACACGCACAAGCTGAGTGCATTTGGGGGAATGAATTGATACTGCACTTTAGCAACCTCTTCACCTTGGAAAACTTCGTTGTATAATTATAGATTTGTTTTCCCTACTCATGAGTCACTTAACAGATGGAATTTCTTCTCCGGTATTTAGGGCTTCATCACATCAATTAGGAAAGTTTTGTATAAGACTGTTGTAAGATTACCAGATTTCAACGAAGTAATGACAAAATTCCAATATTTTTCCGCGTACTATCCCACAGATTTTTGAACACGCGGTCTTGTAAGCATACGTAGATTTTTGATAGTAATTTTCCGGAAATGCTCATAGCATATTGCGCTGTATACGAGTGGGCTTACTTTGTTTATATCTTGTCGTTTCACGGAAACTGCTTTTCATCCTAGGTGTTTCAGGTTCGGTTATAAGTCAACTGGTAGAGGTGATCTGAAAAAAGAATATACGAATGTAAATATTTTATTATATGTGACTTTTTAAAACAAGTGTTTTAACTAACGTAGATGGAAGAGAATTCTTGACTTACCTGTTAGATCGGTGTTGATAGCAAAATACTTGTCTAAAGTGAGGATATGAAACCGAGCCTGGACTCGAAAGTTCTCTGCCTCAGTTAGGGCTTCGTCAATAATGGCATTCTTACTTGCCGATACAATTTTCATAATTTTCTCTGACGGGCCTTATGTCTTCGTTTAAACTTTTTGACCCATGTTTCTGAAACTTTGAATTCCAAATTTGGAAAATGACTCGCAGCAACAAGTGCTCACGGATTCCGGTGACTATGAAGGGATCATATGTCCAGGTATTAAACACAATATTTAAGAACCATGCACGAAGGACATACACCTGGAAACGTACAGGGGATACGGGCAGATCAGCTAGATTAAATCATGGCTAAACAGAGATTCAGGACTCAAGTTCTAGACTGTAAAGCATACTCAGGGGCAGACATAGACTCTGACCATAATTTGATAGTAATGAAGTGTGTAACATATGGTATCACTCCAATTACGGAATTGATTAATTTTTAAATATTATTTTGTTAAATGTAATTAATTATCATTTAAATATTGATTGTAATGATGTACATGATGTAAATTCGAAGCTCGAGGACTCCACAGATTACCATACATTGTCAGTGGGTAGTATAAGTACATCTTTGGAAAGAATGAGATAGAAAATCTTTGATCTGGTGTGAGAGATTCTTAAAAAAGAAAACGAAGGAAGGTGTGTGTGTAAGAAGTTGTAGGTTTTGGACTGTGAGTGACGCAATAGCATTATATGAATGTATTAGTAGTTCCAGAAGTGATGTATTATAATTTTGTTTTGTTTGTTTGCGAACTTTGAATTGATTATTTGTTAAAAACAGTTGAGAATATACGCTGACAACTTGGAGTTGTAACTTCTGTAGAATTGGCGACCATTTGGTGAGCTGTTTTATTACCATTGAATATCTTTAAATATTTTAAAAAGGTGACCTCTACTCTGTGTACGTGGATAAAAAGACGACATATTTAGGGCCACGTCGTCATAAGATCTATAGAGTTTCGAACAAATTACTTAATAGGATTTGCTCGACTTCAATTGGATGAATTTTAAGTGTATGGAGGTTACAAGTGCAGGCTGAAATTCAAGCGATTAAGGAAGCAGAACAGACTGGAAGTGAAAAAAACTGAAACAATCTAACATGATAGAAAATTTTGCAGAAATGGTAGATTTAGGGTCTAAGAAATAACTCTGAAAGGATCTCAAACCAAGGACGAATGGAATGCATTGAAGAGAGAAATAATGAAAGCTGGTAAAGAAACATCAGACTTCTGGGAACAAGCCGCCCGAAAACATTGGATCACTGAAGAAATTTTTGGAGCTGATGGAGGAGGAGGCACAAAAATGCTTAGGATGAAGGAGGCAGAGAGAAAAACGCAATTTAGAAATGAAATAAACAGGAAATGCAAAAAAGAAAAAAAATGGCGACAAGAAAAGTGTGAGGAAATAGAAAAGGAAATGGTCATAGTTAAAGTATATGTTGCAAGTAGAAAGATCAAACAAAATTTTGGGGAAATGAGGAAAAGAGGGGTAAACATTAAAGCTGCTGGTGGGTAACCTCTTTATAGCTCAGACGATAGAGCTAACCTATGGAAGGAATACATTGTGAAACTGTATCATGGGGACGACTTGAACAAAAGCGTAATGGAAAAGGAAGGCAATTTCTACACTGATGACTTAGGAGGTCCTGTTTTGAGGACAGAATCTGATAGAGCTCTGAATGACTTGAAATCAAATACGCCAGTTAGAATTAATGAAATCCCTGGAGAACTTCTTTAATCCCTAGGAGAAGAAGGAATCAAAAGATTATTCAAACTGTTATCAAAAAGTTATGAAACAGGAGAAATTCTAACTGATTTTAATAAAAATATCATCACACTTCCGAAGAAAGCACAAGCTGACAAATATGAGAATTATTGCACCATTAGTGTAACATCACATGCTTCAAAATTACTGACCAGAATAACATTCAGAAGAATGGAATGGGAAGTTGAAGAGATAGTAGGTGAAGATCAGATTGGGTTTAGGAATAATCGCGGTACAAGGGAAGCACTTCTGGCTTTAAGATTAATACTAGAAGGGCGTATCAAGAAATACAAAGATACTTTTATGGCTATTGTTGATTTAGAAAAAGCTTTTGATAATGTTAGGTGGGACAAGATGTTCAAAATTTTAAAGACATCGGGTCTAAAATATCGAGATAGAAGAATACTTTATAAACTATATAAGAATCAAGTGGCTATACCATAATAAAACCAGAGAATCATTAGAAACATGCATTAGTTAAAAATGGTGTGAGACAAGGTTGTAGTCTATCCTTGTTAATGTTCAACTTGTATGTAGAGGAAGCAATAAAGGAAGTGAAAAAAAATTTCCATGTTGCATAAGTGTTCAAGGAGAAAAAATCAGTTTGTTACGATTTGCTGATGATATTGTCTCGTTGGCAGAACAGGTTGAGGATATTGAGAAGTTAATGAGTGGAATGAACAGAATACTGAAGGGAGATTTTGGACTGAATATAAATCAAAGATGAAATGTAGCAGAAATGATATCAATCTCAGTAAATTAAATATAAAAATAGGATAGGATGCAATCGGAGAAGTAAGAGAATTCTACTTCCTGGGAAGCAAAATAACAACCAATAGCCGAAGCAGGAATGATGTTAAAAGCAGAATAGCACTAGCAAAAATCTTTTAGTTTCAAATATTGATCTAGGACTTAGAAAGATCTTTTTAAAAATCTATGTGTGGAGCACAGCTCTTTACGGTAGCGAAGCATTGACTTTAAGAATACCAGAAAGAAGAAAATTGAAGCATTTCAAATATGGTGCTACAGAAGAATACTGAAAATTAAGTGGCCAGACAAATTACGAAATGAACGTGTTTCGGAAATAATGGGTGAGGAAAGACGTTTGTGGAAGAAGCTTAGAGAAAGAAAAGACAGGCTGGATTGGTTAATTTGTTAATGGAGGGAAAAGTTGAAGGTAAGAACTGAAGAGGAAGACAGAGTTTAGAATATATGAAGCAGATTATTGAGAACGTGGTTTCTAAGTGGTATGGTGAGATGAAAAGGCTAGCTCAAGGTAGGAAGGGTTGGATTATTGCATCAAACCAGTCGAAAGACTGATGACAGGAAAAAAAAAGTTCACCCTCCTCCTCTTCATATTATCTTTTCTGTCGACTTCTTCGGACCACATTAACTCATCGTCGCAAACAATCGTATACTCGGATAAAACCTCCACCACTTTATCGTGTATTTTAATCCCAATTTGAATGTATTCTTCGGTTATTACCACGGATCTTCGTGATGTGTTCAGATCTTCTTCGGCCAAAAGATGTAAACTATAATGCAACATAGTTTTCGATCGTTTTTTCGACGCTTCGTTGTGGTGGCTATGACCGTCTGACTTCTGTTCTTTTTCTGCTGATGTTCGAGGCACATCAAAGTTTTCACACTGACTATCTGATATTTTCAGTTGATATTTTTCACAATATTCTCGTAATATTCATGTTACTTGGTCAATAGTTAGCAAGTGAATGATCTATCTAGCATTATCCGTAACTATGTAGTCGAACCTATTAGTAGTGTCCAATAAGGGAGCAAGAATTTTTCCGTTATGTGACGTTACAGGGAAGGTGGTTGGGAGCGCATAGTTTACCAACCCGCCACCAGGTGACATCACTAATTGGTGTCGCTAGAGTCTACCGTGTGAAGCCACTAGTTCTACAACCTCCCCGCCCCCCCCGTCCCCCCACCAGATGGCGCCACCTCGATTTCTTAAAAGCTTTATATTTACCAGTTCACGCAAAGCTATGGATTCGTGTTTAGTCACCACCACGAGAAGACATTTAATTCGTGTACCATATGCGCCATTACCGGCCAACGTAAATATCGTTAATGTTTTATCTGCGCGCAGTTTGAACGGGCCCATTGGTGTGGGTAGACTATGGAATATAATACCATCTATTAATCTTGAAATCGACGATGATGATCACCATTATGAATTTGACCCTATTTCTATTAAATGTATATGTGTTTGATATGATAGCTAAAAGAAGAGGTATGAATACCATCACGCTAGCCTGCTCGCCCTCAGTCGTCTAGCGCAGTTCACTATGGTGCTCCTGATTTCAGCAAGTTACAAGTTAAACAGTAGTGACACCAAGCGACTCACTGTTCGTTTGTGACCTAAACTGGGACTTAAATCAGCAGTAGTATTCGAAAAAGTTGGGTACAAAAAAGTCACTCTCACACATGAAGAGTGGGATGTACTGAGAACACAAATCTATACAATTGGTAGCTTCTTCAACATCTGCAGACGAGAGTATCACTTGGTGACCACACCATCTCATCCCGAGCAGTGTCTGGAGCGAAAACTATTGGTTTTTCAACAATGCTGTTCCTACATATTGTGTGTTTCTCGGTGAATCTATATTGGGCATCTTGGTCGACACAATCCCCGCAGTGAGCAGAACCATCAATACCATGAAATCCTGGAGGTATCAAGCTAGTAAGTACAACAACGAATTTGTGAACACGTTATCAGTGAAAGTGAATAGTAAATATCCCCGTTGTTCTGTGCAGGATCTGATAGATATGCATTTTGATAATGTATATGTCAATGACGTGTCATACAACTCTTGTTCAACACTAGACTATGAATGTTTAGAGCTAAAAATAAAGGCAAATAAAAAACTGTTAGTGTTTGATGATGTAAAGTGCAAAGCTGAGCAAAATTATGATGTGTGTGGTCATAATTAGTGACACCAGCACACCATCCCTCAGTCTGCTACGATGCGCATCCAAGTAATATTCTTCGCGTCAGTGTATCAGCTCAACAGTGGAGATTCTAAGAGATTGACTTTTGGATTTTCACCACAACATGATTTCGATCCTGTTGTGGTACTTGAGAGTGTGGGTTACAACAAGATCACACTCTCACTCGAATACTGGGAATTAGTCATGAGGGAATCGGACATAGTGTCCAATATGTTCACCGACAGCGACCAGAGCAGCATCCAACTCGGACAGCATACTTTTTCACGCCGGACAGTGTCTGGGGCGAAAATGTTATTATTTCACCACAGTATTGATCCCACCCGTGGCATTTTGTTGGCCGAGTCTACATGGCGGAACCTCGTCGATGTGCAGCCAGGAGTGACCGCATCCTTGTCCAACAGGAAAAAGTGGAGCTTCAGCGCATCAGCATACTACAAAGTGTTTGTGAGTGAGTTGGCTGACAAAGTGTTGAGTGACTACTACAAATGTACTGCTTCGGTGTCGAAGTTAATGTATATGCACATCAACAACGTTCATCCTATTCATGTGTATTACAGTTCTATAATTGACTTTGAGCAATTAAGGAATGAAATAATTGCATACAAAAATTTGATTGTACTTAATGATGTATGCAGAATTGTAAACAGTGAAGAATAAAAAAAAAATTTTACCAAAATTATATTCTTTTTCCTTAATAAATGATGAGATAGCATATATTTTTGAAAAATCTTTTATTTCGCCATCAGTTGGCGATTAAAAATACATTTTCAATTGCACACATATTATTACAAAATATATGTAAGTTACAAAGTTTTCTAAAATTATTATTCTTGAGTTCTCGCAGTGGTGGACACCCTAAATCTTCAATGTTGTAGCATACTTTCTTCCTGATAATTTTCTGCAACCATCTTGCCTTCTCCCGTCCTTTAAAGCAAATGATTGAACCATCCTCATTGGTTATTGCCTGTAGTGTAGAGCACATCATGCTGAAGGAAACACCATCAGAATGCCAAGGTATTCCATGGTAATTATGTGTAAGCCATCTAACTTCTGGCTCATTACCTCCACACGATGGTGACGATGCAGAAATACAGTGTGTAGTGATAATTTTGTCTGAGCGCACTATGCATATAGCAACTTCTTTGAAAATAAACCCACCATCTTTCTTCGTGAAGCCCTGTGTGTCCAGGAAGATGGTCGGCATGGTAATGGTTGGTAAGACTGGGTGCTATTTGGTTTTATGTCAGCTTACGCACAACACCGGTTACAGGTACATATTCTACTACACGATCGTGCAAGATCAGACAGTATGCAGCGGTGTAGGCAGGAAAATTCTCACTGCTATCAAACTCCATATGAATGTCTACAGGTACTGTTTTAACAGACTCATTTTGATGTGAATAGTCTATTACCGCGATAGGGGCAGTGTCTATTAAATCCTCACGTTTTAGTAGCGGCGAATGATGGTCTCACTCGTAGTAAGACTGTTGGAATCTTGCATACATGTCATCCAACACTGAGGTTCGGTTTTTCATAAAGTCTAGATTCATTTTCTCATATGAATCCGCCACATCATTTAGGAACAGTCTGACATTGACGAGATTGCAGTCGTCAAAGATGGCTGTACTGAATTCTGCATTGCGTTTCCTGTTTACTTGTAATCCCGTAACCACGATCTTAGGTTTCTCCAGTTGCGTTGATGTTTCCAAAACCAAATTTGAGTCTTACTGATTGGAAGCAACGGGTACTCAAACAGATCCCAACTTCTGAAATTAATGCGAAGTGGTTTCCCACTGTCAAGCATCTTGAACAACGCTAGTTTTTCTCTTTCACCTACTTGCAACTGAGGCATCAGCTATGCCAGTTTGCTGATGGTGAATTTCTTCCTGAGGATTTGGTTTGGCTTGTACATATGAATTTTTATCGTCCCTAGCTCGAATCAGTATTAGTTCATGTTTTACATTTGCAAGTATCTTTTTAAAGTCTTCTTAAAACCCCAAGAGCATACTCAAATGTATACATACATCAAAGTAACCATTTCCAGGAGCGCGTTGAACCCATCCTGCATTCAATGAAAGTTTCACGGGTGTCCAGCCGGATGGTGTCATAAAACGACGACGTTTCGACAACCTGCTCGGTTGTCTTCATCAGGTCTATTTAGATGATTCTTCTCGAAATCACAAACAGACTGGCTTCGCTGCAGCCGAAATTCGAATGTCGTGTATCGAGGGTTGTCAGGACGCCCAATCAGCGCGCTGGAACTGAGGGTATCAGTGTTGCGGACTGCGTATGGAGCCAAAACGGTCACCCATCCAAGCGCTGACCACGCTCGCCGTTGCTTAACCGGATGGACACTAAATCATCTGGGACAGCTTTTCGCCCAGAGTGTGGGGAAGTTCTTGCAACGTTGGTCTCATCTCATTCCAGAACAATGAGAGGTTGTCTTAGCTTTATATGGCATTTTCGGGTGTGTCGTTCCCGATTGGTTGGCATAATTCGTTATGACTTCTGTCAGTAACGTGGTCTGCTGTTGTAGTAGCTGCATAATGACGCTTAAACTTAAGCGTTCGGAGTGAATGCAGTCCGCTTGACGTCGATGATGGTGGGTGGCGGACTGCTTTGCCGTCGCGGTTCGCTTTAGACCGGTCTCCGTTGACCGTCGACCGGTGTTACCGCCGCTGTTGTTGTTGTCCCCAGTGTAGGACTTCCGGTCTACCGCAAGCCGAGGGTATCAGTGTTGCGGACTGCGTATTGAGCCATACGCGGTCACCCATCCAAGCACTCGCCACGTTCAATGTTGCTTAACCTGTAGACGTAAGTGCTGGCAAACTATGTCCATGGCGTCAGTTTGCTTCTATTTGGCATTTTTGAGAAGATTTTTGTTTTTTAAGATATAGATCCTTAATAATTGGTCTCCAGTCTTCACTTAAATACAGTCCACTGTCCCTATTGATGTTATTATCGTTAAGCTGAATTTCCAATGGTTCCCGAATTACTGAGTTCCAGAACGGAGAGACTCTGGCCAGCACCACCGTTTCATCAAACACTATCTTATGTTCTTCATCAAACGCATGTTCGGCTATTGCGGACTTTTCCACTTGCACCAGTCTCAAGTGTCGTTTGTGCTCGGTGATACGCTCAGCGATGGTTCTGATCGTCTGTCCAATATAAACTTTGCCGCATTCGCAAGGTATTGAATAAATTCCAGGAATTCTTAGGTCTAAATCATCCTTAACCGAGCGAAGCACATCACGTATCTTGGCGGGCGGCCGAAAAATGCTCTTTATACCAGAACGCGCCAAGAGCCTTCCAATCTTTCCGGACGTGTTGCCGGCATATGGCAGAAAGGCAAGAGATTTTGGTGGTTCAATCTGTTCATTCAGTGGTCTTGGTGGCTTCTGGATAAAAGCACGCACTATCTGTCGCCGAGAGTACCCGTTCTGATCAAAAACAGTCCTTACATGTTTCAATTCCAGCGGTAAGCTCTCACGATGGGAAATGGCTCTCGCTCTGCGCACCAATGTGGTCAATACGGAGTGACGTTGTGCTGGGTGGTGGTATTTGGTTGCACCCAAGTAACGTTCAGTGTGGGTGGGTTTATGGTACACACTATGTGCCAAAGATCCATCAAGTTTGCGATTGATTAAAATGTCCAATAACGGGATGCATCCGTCCTTCTCAACTTCCATCGTAAACCGTATGTTGGGATGGATCCCATTAAGATGGTCTAGAAATTTATCCATTTGTACCATCCTGCATTGATCAACACACCCATTTGTGGGGGACTTGCAGAAATAAGTGTTTTCAGTGTTCTTGTGATACTAACGTATCTATTTCGGTCAATTTCTGTTCCATTAAGTTCATATAGAATTTCCTCCAACAGAAAAGCGAATGCTCCATCTGATTTCATGGATCTTTCTTCAATATGCAAGTAGCTTTCGCATGGTAGTGTATATGTATCTTGGTTCTGAATCAGTTTACGAATTTCATCATTGTTATTAAATGTAGATGGCGTATGTGGTTGGTGACTCAAATATTTTTTTCGCGTCACCAACTCGTCAAACTCCACACAGGAAGTTATGTCTAATACCTCATCCATGATTTTTAACAGTATATCCCAACGATTGTAGGAAGAGCACGTTATCAGGTATTAATCGTTTCACTGTTGGTTCACGACTGACAGCTTTGTGATGTTGACGCTTCTTATTATAACGAGCGCTCTTTCTTCTTTATATGCAGTCTAGGGGTAATGGTTTCTCCTCTAAAATCCACTAAATTACCGTCGCGATCGACAACTCTAACGTTTATGTTGTTGAGAGTTTTTACTGTGACGTGAAAATTTGATTGGATATATATGGCTTTTAAATTTACTGAAATACATCGTATATACTTAAAGTACATTTGTGACACAAATAAAACATGGTTCCACTTGGGATATACAACGTCGTGATTTTACTGACTATTTATAAGTTGCGTCTGGACGGCGCTAATGCAGAACAAGTGTGAAAATTAGGTTGGGTATATATGGCTTTTTAAATTTACTGAAATGCATTGTATATACTTAAGGTACACTTATGACACGAATAAATCATGGTTTCTCTTGGGAATTACAACGTCGTGATTTTACTGACCATGTATAAGTTGCGTCTGGACGGCGCTAATGCAGAACAAATGCGAAAATTTGATTGGATATATATGGCTTTTTAAATTTACTGAAATACATCGTATATGCTTAAAGTACATTTGTGACACGAATAAAACATGGTTCCACTTGGGATATACAACGTCGTGATTTTACTAACTATTTATAAGTTGCGTCTGGACGGCGCTAATGCAGAACAAGTGTGAAAATTAGATTGAGTATATATGGCTTTTTAAATTTACTGAAATACATTGTATATACTTAAGGTACACTTGTGACACGAATAAATCATGGTTTCACTTGGGAATTACAACGTCGTGATTTTACTGACAATGTATAAGTTGCGTCTGGACGGCGCTAATGCAGAACAAATGCGAAAATTAGATTGGGTACATATGGCATTTTAAATTTACTGAAATACATCGTACATCATTAAAATACACTTATGATACGAATAAAACATGGTTCCACTTGTAAATTTAAACGGTGGTTATTTTATTGACCGTGTATGATATTCGACTGGAATCTATATTTCAAATGCGCGCGCTCCTACAACTTTCTTTTCCTGTGTGCGCTAGTGGCGCTCTCATAAGGCGGCAGGTAGGAACTATACCCTGAGATATCACAGCCTTCTAATCACACCTATTCTGCATGTATACCATATTTTACATTACTGCTATTGAAATTTTTACATTAATTAGTTATTTTTGGAGTCGGTGCCAGCGAAAGCAAGAAAAACAAAAAGATAAAAACAATAATTACAATAATATATAAAAAATCATGTTACTGCCTACCTACAATTAATGCTATAAAACATGTTTCAACAAAACTGAAACGCCGATATTATACTAACTGTAAATCGTTTACTGCATTATGCAGCCAACCAACTGACACTGTAGTGCTAGAGATATGCCTGGATGACCAATAAGGCCGAGTCACAGATTAAAATACTGTTAATTTGTTTCCCTAAGCTGTCTCCCGCAATAACACTATCTGCCTC
Organism: Vandiemenella viatica; assembly: GCA_031002005.1. Classification (NCBI taxonomy): domain Eukaryota; kingdom Metazoa; phylum Arthropoda; class Insecta; order Orthoptera; family Morabidae; genus Vandiemenella; species Vandiemenella viatica. The sequence goes on from CM061920.1 coordinate 127,382,493, forward strand.
ACGACATGCTGTAAAATACTGGGACTTTTGGTTCGTACACCCCGTTTCGCTTTTAACACCAAAAGAAGTTCTGTAATTCGATCTTCGCGATGTGACAGCTGGCACCGACTCCAAAAATAACTAATTAATGTAAAAATTTCAGTGGCAGTAATGTAAAATATTGTCATTTAGATTTACTTTTTCCTAAGCAAGGTATGAAGTTATTTTCAAATTTTTAGTGCTCTCTTTTTGAAGGCGGTTTTTATGCTTTTTTTAAACAATTATTTTTTTAAATACATTATTCAAAATTTCTGCTTTCTCGACGCTAGTTTCTGATAATTCCCCATTTTCATTAATCAACGACGGCATGACCTTACGAGAGCCTCTTATTAATTTGACTGTGTCTGTGTCCATATAAAGTAATTTTGGGTGTATAAACTGCGGAATGGCGAATTCATAGTGTAATCGATACATCCGCAGTTTAGACAGGTCGAGAATGCACATCCCGACGTACACTGGCTTGGTGAAAAATATCTTCACTTACGACATCTCCAGAGCCACAAAGTCTTTCTCGAAAATAGTAATTCTTTTAAAGTGTGGTGAAGCCACATGCTTGCGGGCACCACGGCGGCCCTCCCAACCTGTACACAATTTAACGTCGCGGTGTTTTCTAAGGTTCTTCATTGTTTTGCAGAAAATTTAAATATTCATTAATTTGAAAAAGTCTCTCTCAAATTCTGATTTTGCTGAATAAGAGATATATTATTTCAACCACGGTAACTGGTTGAAAGATATTACCCGATGAACCGTTCCCAACTTCATCCCCAAACCTACACATGCTGGAGGACTCGGTAATGGAGAACATACCGAACCTTATCCTCCAACGTAGTCATCAGCTTGAGGTAAGTAGATTCAGGGGCAGCTTTGTGGTCTGGACACGGTGGTATGTCTGCTAGAAAGTCGTGTATATACTCGGGAATAGTCAAGTCTACCTCTAAAACGAAACCTCTAGGTGAATCTGCTGCTATGCTCATGATGTCTATGCCTGCAGTCTGCTCGGCCGATAACCATTGAAACCCTCCAGAGGGTAGATACTCTGACATTGCCTAACCGTACAAATTGTTTACTTCAAAATACATGATGAAATTTTCAGGTGTGTTGTAGCTGTACTCCGCCATGTACCGGTTATGTGCCTTTGCGTACCTATGGACGCACTAGCAAATGCCACCACGAGTTCCACGATCGAAAAAGGAAAACATTACAACATCTGTCAGAAGATGCAGCTCGACACTCGTTCTCTTTAACATAGCCTGCCACGAAAGGCCTGGAGCTGTGTAATAGTGGGCGGGGTCCAGGGTGTACTTCTCCAAACATACACTCCTAATTTTTCAAACAAATCTGCAAGTAGCCATAAGCCTGTCCCCATGAACAGATTTGCATATTCTTCCAAGTTTTTGATCTGGAAAATCCGCCACTCTTGTGTCGCGTGTTCGTAATCTTCATCAGGAATTTCTGACTCCGACAACGAACTATAAAATTTTGACTTTGGAAGGAGCGTGGCCTCTTTGAGCTTCGCTATGGAATCCATGTATTTGTAAAGGAAGACTCCTTTATGCTTAACTAGTTTTAACACCTCGGGTTCTGTGAAATGCGCACTGATAATGTACGTGAAACATTCCTCAAGGATTCCAACCAGTTTTTATCTAACGAGGACTGCATGAAACGGTATGAGTCCAGGAACCGAAAATTTAATTGACGTACCATTAATCTTTTTCGAAAACGAAATGTAACGTTCTGTATAGATGGGTAGGACATCGATACCATTATAATCGAGGTATGCTAAGGCCTTAGCAACAAAGTGCGCATCATACCCAGACAAATTATGGAAAAATATGGGTATGCATCTTTGATTTTTGCACTGTAAATTACAGTTATTGTGTGCAAGCCCCTCTGAAATGCACCTGTGATGTGACAATGATCGCGAACCTTAATGGCATCCGGTGCAAAGCCACCACCACAGATGTGGCATACCGTAGCACTGGTAAATCGTGCTTCATCATCAGCTGACATTATAAGAGGTATGACCGCCTTGTAAATTTTATCAACGTCATGGGCCAGTTTCACGAGTTGTTCCATAACCATTCTCAGGGTTTTCCCCAAGAATGAGTCGAATCTGTTCAGCTGAGGCTCGTATGCGCAAACGAGCTGGTATGCCGCGGCAAAAGGGATGTTCCTGGACTCCTGTGGAGTAAGAGGCATTAGGGTCGGGTCTGCACGTATGAATGGGTTTCAACAAGCATTCAAAATCCGCGTAAACGACGAATGGTGCACGCTGTTGGTACACAAAATCCTTAAACTTTAAGGTTTTGTCTTCGTCGCCGGGTAGGTCGACTCTTACAGCGCTACCCTGCGCAATCAATCTCATGGCGTTCCAAGAGATCTTTGCGCTAAAACTGCAGACATCTATCACTATGAAAATACAGCCATTATACTTTGATATTGAAGAACTAACTAACCGCGATAAGTTCTTGATCCAGCAGTAGTGAAACTTATCTTCACCTCTGTAATCAACAACATGTTAATATCGAGCTTGCGTAAGGGGCCTACAACTCTATGTTTTCCATTTTCTAGTTCCAAGCCATAGACATTGATCTAATAATCGGGATTTTGCCTAACAAATTTAGAAATGTCGTACAATTTTACAGGGAACTTATATCCTGCAAACTCTAAGTTGTACTTGGACCATGCTGGATAATATTCGTAACTAACTGCGCGTTCTCTCACCTGTTCGTGAAATGCCAGGATCACCAAAAAAAAAAAACTATAAATGAAGATCCCCGATACAGCGGTTCCATTTTAGCTACAGGATATCGATGGCATTAATTTGATCGAGAGTTTTACTACTATCCCATTCCTGGAATTCACTGTATCTCTTCAAAATATATTGACACACATAGACATCATACCATTATTCCAGTGAGTGCTTAATGTAAGTTCTCGCATATTTGGCAAAAACAAAATACGGCTGATATTAGTGATATTGTTCTTCTGAATTTGGAAAACTTAATCCAACCCCACCTGGCATTTTATAGCCGTGATGAAGTATATACTAATAATTGCGGAAATTGGTCTTTAAAAATTTTGAAAGCAAGGTCTAATATAATTTTCTGGATCTTTAAAATTTTCTGAATTTATAACTGATACATGGAGTAACCTATTCCCGAAGGCACTAGCCCTGATAGTTGGCTTCAAGTGCGTAGCATCCGGCTTTACCTTTTTCCCACCCACGTAATCGCCAGACCCGGTTGCTTGTGTGTTGGGCAGCCACTGAGACGATGGTTCGTCTGTCGCCCAGAGTGCTTCTACTGGCGACAGAGGGGCTAGTAGATTGTCATCATTTGATCTTCCCAAGTACTGGTGCTGGGCTGGGTTATGTCCACTGTTGGAATACCCCACAGGTGCTTCCAGGTCTGGCGGTGACATATAAACATAGACACAAAAAAATAGATTCTAGTTACAAGTATGAAAAAAAACAATCAATAAAAGGAATACATTACTTAATATTTAATCCTTTTTGATGGACCGTCATCATGGGTTGCTATCCGTTTGTATTTAGATTGCACGTCATCATCTGAAACACATGAATAACGTTGGTCACACATGAAAAATTATTTAAAGAGGGAAAATTATTTAAAGTATTAGCTACTTACTGGTAAAGTCAGCAGCTTATTCCTGCACAATTGTGCCCAAACACATCATCAGAGGCATCTAAACAAAATAAATAATGTCAGTCACATATGCATTAAGCATGCACATGAAAAATTATTTAAAGTATTAGCTACTTACTGGTAAAGTCAGCAGCATTATTACTGCACATATTGTGCCCATTCATAATCAGAGGCATCTACAACAAAATAAATAATGTCAGTTATATGCATTAAGCATTCACATGAAAATTTTGTAAAATTATTAGCTACTTACTGGTGAAACAGTCCATCAATTCCTGAGTGGAGATCCCAGGCAATACACATCCACTCACATCTACAACAAAATAATTAATTTCAATCACTATGCATTAAGCATTCACATGAAAAAATAATTAAAGTATTAGCTAGTTACTGGTAAAGTCAGCAGCATTATTATTGCCCATATTGAGTCCATTCACATCATCAGGGTTATCTACAACGGAATGAATAATGTAAGTCACATAGGCACTAAGTTGACATGAAATTATTTAAACTATTAGCTACTTACTGGTAAAACAATCCATCAATTCCTGAGTGGAGACCTCAGGCAATATACAACAAAATAAATAATTTCAGCCACATATGCATTAAACATTCACATGAAAAATTATTTAAAGTATTAGCTACTAACTGGTAAGCCAACAACATTATTATTGCACATATTGCGCCCATTCACATCATCACGGGTATCTTCAACAAAATAAATAATGTAACTCGCTTATGCATTAAGCATTCACATGGAAAATAATTAATGCATATCATTATCTGAAACAAAATGAATATCGTCGGTCAAAAAAATAATCTGTAGCATAAAATTATGTTAATCACTTACCGCCTGCAAGATTTTATCGCATCTCAAGGTCGGTCATGGTTACCGATCGTGAGTCTACAATAGAAAAAATAATTAGTAATATCAAAATGATAAAATTTTTCAGCAACAAAAAATAAAATATAATAAAACTTGCCAATCAGAAATTCATCACTGAATTGTTGCCAGATGTCAGGAAGACCTGTAAAATAAAATTAAAATCAGACTTCCTTATTTATACTAATACCGCAAAACAATTAATAACAGACAATTAACTTACCGTTTGCCAAAAACTGATCAATGTCTTCAGCAGTCAGTACTGGAAAGTCACCTGAAGCACGTTGCATGTTGTTTACTCCGCAAGATACTGATGAGCAATGAGGATGAGAAGAAGGTTGGCACAGAATTTATACTCAGTCACGTAAGATAAATTGTGTTGTGGACAGTACCCGAATCCAAGAATCATCTATGACGCGCGCATTCCAATCTTCCTGTACTGCATGCCGAGACCAAAATATTCTTGCGCGCCCTAGATATCGAGCAGTGGCCTGTGATGTCACGTGAGTCATGCGGAGCAGTCCGAAATACCGGTGTTCGCCTGGGGCGATGTCGTGTCAGAATTGAGGTTCCTGCTTTCGCACCGAGTAGCGGTACACCTAGAAATAGCTATATGCCTGCGGTGATGCGTCAGAATTGTATAGCCGCGCCAGCCATGCGATCGACACTAGCAACACCAGCTAGTGCTGATATCTGGTGGCGGGTTGGTGAACTATGCGCCCCCCTCACCACCTTCCCTGTGGCGTCACGTAACGGTAAAAATTTTTGCTCTCTTATTAGGACACTACTCCTATTGTTCGTATAAAGGTACTCAAAGCTGCTATAAGATCAAAATAAAACTAACGGATTAGGAAGTGCTTGTGTATGCTTTTATTACAATTCATTTTTGGAAAATAATTCGAAATAAACAAATATAATATATTACAGGGTATAATCATACTAAAAAAAAAAATGTAAAGTTTAAAAGAAGCCAAACAAAAATTGCCGCACGAAGACTCGAACTTGCGGTCCTCGCATTATAGGTCCAAACCCCTTAACGCCAATCACAGCTTGCAGCCTACGTTAACGTAAAAGATTTATGTGTTGCCCAATCCGCAAGGGGAGTGGCATTTTTTATTTCGAAACGCCTGGCGCTCTTGCGCTCTCACTTGGGTACCTTTCATTTTTAGTCAACTGTGCAGTACTGTAAATTTGGCAGAAATCAGTGATGACGAGAAGGCGCCCTCTCCTTGTTAATACTTAAACGAACTATTGTAAGAACAATACTGTCTTATCCTCACATCCTGAAAATATCAGATTTCCGCCTGGTCATTGAAATATTTGTGACTTTTAAAAAAGTTGTTTATAGTCGCTTATAGCCTTATACAATACGGTAATTAAATATTTAACAATCTGCCTGCGGTGCGGACGACCTGTACCAGTGGTCCGCGGACCACAGGTTCAAAAACACTGTACTATGTGACCTGCTTCTAGTTTATTAATCAGAAGTGGCTATTCACCTCTCCTTTGACTACTTTCTAGAATGAAAATTTCCTTCTTCCAATCTTTCACACTCACTTTTCCCCTTCTAATGGCTTGCTGCACCTCACCTACTTCTGCATCCGCATAAGGTTCATTGTTCAATTCCTCTGGTTACATGTTCAACCTATATTTTTCCCGCAATTACTGAAACCGAAGTATTTGGTACCTTCTTTCTATTTTATTATTTTTATTATTTATTTGACCTTTGGACTTGAATAGACCATACAGTCAGCCTGGTGGAGTTACAAGTTAATAACATACTAGTATTTAAAAATATATAGATGTATAGGTGCATAAATATGTATGTCACTATCCCTAATATAGTCCTTAATGATATAATAGATTTTGTTGCTATTTGTAGCAACTAGTACTATAATAATGGTTGGAAGCATGGAGGAAAGAATATATGGAGACGACGCAAGGCGCCTTCACCACGTACAGGAGTGAAACCGGGTAGAGAGAAGTGGAGTGGAGAGGCCGCCATATTGCTTGGCATAGAAATGGGGAATAGGCACAAAAACCTGAAGGGAATCATAAGACAACCTTGGCACCGCAATTTGACGATGGATTATTATGTAACTCGACGAGACAGATCAAAAATGAGAATAAAATTTTTTGATATCGCGCTTAGTTCTCGAGATATACTGTCTCAAAAGAGTGGAGTTTCTGGTTGAAATTCAGAAGAAACATGTCCCCAAAGTCAAATTTGATGATAGATTCTTATGGAACACTACGATACAAATCGAAAATAATGAATAAACTTTTTCGACATCTCGCTTAGATCACGAGATATACTGTCTCACAAGTGAGGTTGTTAGGTTTTTGAGGGGATTCTACGAACCGTGGTGCCGCAATTTGATGACGTATTCTTATGTAACTCGATGAGATAAACTGAAAGTAAAGAATATTTTATTTTTTTTGATATCTCGCTTAGCTCTCGAGAAATTGTACCTTAAAATTGACGTGGTTAGGTTGAAATGCGGCCTGGGCCAGAAGAAAAATTTCGCCATATCCAAATTTTATGATGAATTCGTAGGCAACTTAACGAGACAAATCAAAATAAATAATAAATTATTTTGATATTTCGCTTCCTCGAGATATTGTACCTCAAATGTGAGGACGTTAGGGTGAGATCTGGCCTGGACCAGAATAAAATCACCAGAACCACCATATCAACTCTGTGGAAATGCAATATAGGTGTTTTATTTTCTTGCTAGTGATTGCTATTAGGTTGAAATACGGCCTGAAACCAAAAAAAAGTCACCAAAATTACAAGGAACTATACCTATAACTGATTTTTAACATGCTATATCTCGAAAATCAAGCGAGATTTCAAAAAAATTTATTCTCTACTAGCTGGTACCCACGACTTCGTGTTTGTAAAGAATTTGTATTTCAGCTACCGACATCTAAGAACCATGGTGCACGATGGGAGACGCGGTGCTATTACCACACACAAATGCCAGTCATCTGCGCTATGTAGTTCAGGCAGCAAAGTAAAATACGATGGATGAAATACGAAAATATCCTTGATCAACCACTTTCAACCACCATATCTCCCACACTCCCACAGTTACCGAAATTCCGCCAACGTTGTGATCGACGGGTGACTCTGTGCTACTACTACACACAAACACCAGTGATCTGCGCTAGATAGTTTTGGCTGAAAAGTGATACACCATGACACATACGTTTTTGGTAGAAATATGAAAGAGCCGCAGGTCGACCAATTTCAATCACCATTTCTCCCACACCCCCATAGCTACTGACATCCAACCACCATAGTACACGATAGGAGACACGATATCACCAACATACACAAACACCAATGGTCTATGCTATGTAGTTGTGACAGCAGAGTGACATAATCGGAGACACATGTCTTTTGGTCGAAATACGAAAATATCCATGGTCGGCCACTTTCAAACACCATATCTCCCACACTACCACAGTTACCGAAATCCGGCCAACGTTGGTATCGACGGGTGACTCTGAGCTACTACCACACACAAACACCAGTGATCTGCGCTAGATAATTTTGGCTGAAAAGTGATACACCATGACACATACGTTTTTGGTAGAAATATTAAAATGCTGCAGGTCGAACTCTATCAACCACCATTTCCCCCACACCCTCATAGCTACCGACATCTAACCACCATTGTGCACGATAGGAGACACGATATTACTACCACACACAAACACCAATGGTCTATGCTTTGTAGTTGTGGCAGCAGAGTGACATATACGGAGACACATGTCTTTGGTCGGAATCCGAAAATATCCTTGGTCGGCCACTTTCAACGACCATGTCTCCCACACTACAACAGTTACTGAAATTCGGCCAACGTTGTTATCGACGGGTAAGTCTGTGCTACTACCACACAGAAACACTAGTGTTCTGCGCTAGATAGTTTTGGCTGAAAAGTGATACACCATGACCCATACGTTTTTGGTAGAAATATGAAAATGCCGCAGGTCGACCACTTTCAACTATTATATCTCCCACACCCCCTTAGCTAACGACATTTAACCACCATAGTACACGATAGGAGACACGATGTCACTACCACACTCAAACACTAATGGTCTGTGCTATTTAGTTGTGGCAGCAGAGTGACATACAAGGAGACACATGTCTTTGGTCGAAATACGAAAATGCCTTACATCGACCACTTTTAACCATGATATGTCACACATCCCCACAGCTATCGACATTCGGCCAACATTGTGCACGACAGGAAACGCCATGCTACTTCCACACACAAGGACCAGTGATCTGTACTAGGCAGTGGTGGCTGAAAAGTGAAATATAGGAAAATACACGTCTATTTTTATATATATAAATATATACATATATAAGATAAGATATATAAGATTATGCATACATCTGTAGGCTTCATCATGTGCACATCGTCTGACTAGTCAATCGTGATGGAAACGTTAAGTGTGTGTGTGTTGGCTGTGTGCAGTTTTCTGGGGAATGCTCTGTAACCACTTGGGTGTCTGTTTTTGAAGAATTTTACAGACATCCCTCAACAAGAAGGAAAATGTGGTAACTTTGTATATGAGCTGCAAGCAGAGTGGTATGAGATACACTACTGCATGCCAGTGACGTTAAACGTGGGTATTGTGCAGTTTGTGCATGATAACCGTTTCGAGAGAGATCTTATCTCTCGTACACCGACAATTTTCACGATTGGCTTTACATCGTCTTCAACTTCGGTCTATAACTGTTGGTGGTTAATAATTTTTTACATTTATCGTAACGCGTGTTGTGGTCCTGAGGTATCCAGGCCCACCGCTAGCTGTTTGAACGCCCGCGTGCAATACCGATACGCCGCCCCCAGTATAACTGTGAGATTGCCGCCCCTTCGAACATTATTTGCCGCCCCATTGTTGCCACTCTGAGTGTCGCCGACCGCCTGAAGCAGCAGTTGAGATAAAAAAAGAAAAGAAATAGAAAGGTCGCCCGCTATATAACAACCCTGAAAATTTGAAATTTCATCTTGACGACAATGGAGTGGCAACTATCGCGTGGCGGCGACTGTCGATCACTCGATTTGTCGCCCCCCTCGACGTGCATATTCCCTATTGCTCTATGCGGCGCTTTCTGTCGCAGCAGGCTCTTTAACACACCGGTGGTATGAGTGGCTTGTCACGGCACACATTTTTTTTAATTTTTTTTTTATTCGTAGCATCGTCGGTTAAATGCTTCTGGTGTTCGCCACTGGTAAGTTATGCAGACTTTCTACCATGTCATATGTATACACACAACGGATAGGTTTGGGGTTACCAAATGTATGTTTGAATACTGCGATAGTCGCAAATTCCACAACTTAACCTACGAAAGTGATGCTTTGTACGTACTATCCTCTGTCTGAAAATAAATTATGTATTCTTGCGTATGGATTTTACCGCATATCGATGCTCAGGTTCTGCTCTGGAGAAATTTTACCAGTTTATACTTCCTCAGCACAAAATGTAACGTCTCCACGGGTAATTTGGTACTCAACGAATAAAAAAATGTTTATACGCGTAGTTGTACTCTGAAGGCGAGGATGAAAACCCGCGCAAGGAAATGAAACCGCTAAAGACCCGATCCTGCTGAGTGAGTGGTATGTCCTGGCCTAGCATTCATGAAGACGGGGCTTCAAACATCCAGCATGTCATCCTGATTTTCAACAGTTTTCCGAAATCCTTCAAAAGGCCATTCATTCGTGTACTTCCCAAAAAAATACACTCCTTGCGCAGCCAACAAAACTGTCAGCAAACCATTACGGCCACGCGAACCTTTACCATTATTCACTTCGGTACAGCAATATCGAAAAAAAATCGAAATCTGAGATAAGCCTTATATTAGATTACCTATATTCTCATTGACTCCACCTGAGAACTATATATAATTCATGTCCAACCAATAATGTTACCAGCTGTTGATAAGTATTAGGTACTTGATATCTCATAATTATATTGAATTTACAGTATTAACTAAAAATAAATTATAATAGGTTACTATATTTGAATTCTGGTATGGCATTCGTGAGGACGCAGGTTCGAATCCCCGTCCGGCTAAACAAATTTGGGTTTTCCATGGTTTCCCAATATTACTCCAGGCAAATGCAGGAATGGTACCTTAGTTTGTAAGTTCTTAAGTGATATTCTCTGCAAAACCAGGAGTACAGAAATACATCATCTGCAAAATCATTGCTGCACTTAGCGTGAGAGTTTTCTGAGAAGTTTGCTGAGCATTGTGCTCATATGCTTAGTACACATTCAACTGAAGAAACTATTCAGTTTCCGTCAACTGTCAAGGGGCAGCTGCGAGGAAGAAGGTGGTGTAATCTACAAGTAATTTATCTGCGTACCAACAATAGAAGGCGGCTTCTTTTGTACATGGTCACAAAACACCGACCAAACTGATGTTTGCAGGGCACTTGTCCCATGTCATCACAATAATTAACATTCCATTGTACCCTCCAGGTGCAAGGCCTGTCAAAAATCCCACTTATCTTGGTCACCAACAATAGAAGTGGTCTCCTTTGAATTTGGTCACAATGGCTGTTCAAAGTTAGGTTAGACCTGGGAGAGAAGAGGAGGGAAGGGGCGTGCCAGAGGTGGGTGGGAGGGGGGGAGGGGGGGGGGGAGGGATGGGGCGTGGCAGTCATCAATCAAAGCTGCCAATACCTAGTAATGATTAATGACCCTGTTGACATATTCTTTTGCTAGGTCCCACGATCCTTAACTCTCAAAAGGCCGATCAAAGTTAGGTTAGTCACTCCATAATTAACGTAACAATAAGAGCGGTCTCCTCTGAATTTGGCCACAATAGACCGTGCAAACTAAGGTTAGGCTTAGGGAGGGGGGGGGGGGAGTGGGCGTGGCTGTCATCAATCAAAGCTGTCATTACATAAGGTAGCCCAATTCGCCTTGGGGAGGTCCCCTGTACTATGTTATGGGGGTATGTGTGAGCCGTAGCTCACACCGGCCTTCTCCCCCTACTAGTGTAGTATGCCCTCATCTGTACACACGATGGGAAGGTCTGGGATTTAAACCAAATCTTTGGTGCACGATCTGGTGATTGGAAACTGTGCACCACCACCTCTCCTACCCCGTTGGACAAGTCATGATAGTGAGAAATTCTTCCTTCACCAGAACTCGAATCCTCTAATCCCCGTGCGAGGCGCCGGACACCATCGTGGTACTACAACCACCTGAGACAACAGGAGCGGTAAATAATATTGATGATGGTTTTTGTTATTTATATGTGTCAACGAACGGATGGCTGCAAGAATCTTGGCAGCGGCCTGTTTGGTGGAAACTGCTTTCATATGGAGGAAAAGAGAGTATTTTTGGGACGCAACAGTAGCTCCTGGTCTCGAAGCACTAGGTTACCAGATGAAGACTTGTACATATGCATCATATAGATCCCAATCTTATAAAGGAATTTTTTACAATCAGATGTTTGTACAAGCTTGGTAACTGAACTTGCAGTACAGTGGTGTATGTCACGTAATGTTCGAACGCAGTTCAGTCGGTTAGATTAGTGTCATTCATAACTAAATTAATCTTAGCCTTATCAGATAAGTTTCCAGGAATATTACTGATGTATAGGAAAAACCAAAGGATTGAGGCTTGTGGGATATAATGTATTTTCTTCCAATTAAACATCTTCACTAATTTTAGAATAAAAAAAGAAGATATTTGTGTTCAGTTTGCAATGTATGAACTGAACTATTTGCCTGCAATTTTATGTATACCATAATATTATAGTTTTATTTCAGATTATTTCACGTTTAACGCACTCAAATGGTTTTGAAAAATCACAACAAAAAATGTTGCAGTAAACATTTTGTTGTTTAGTTCCTAAAATGTGTTATGTAAGAAAAAGTGTATACCCACGTCTGGTATCCAACCTGTGAATTATAGAGAACATTATACTTTGTAATATATTTTATTACTAGTTTTTAAGCCAGCCAAAAAGGATGGGCTGAACGCAAAGCTCTTGCAATTCATTTCTTAGAAAATAACAGTGGCAGAGAGTATGACGAAAACATCTACTTCGAATTTAATCATTGCTCTTGTTCCGTAGATCCCTGCTGAGAAATGACCTCTGGCAGTACGAGATAAGCCACGTAGCAAGTGTCAGCAAATAATTTGGGCCCCGCTCCTTGGCGGGGCCTCGTGCTTATGCGTAAAAATATTTAAGTCTCAAATGATTTACTTAGAAGTATTGATTTGGCTGGTGTTATCTAAAAAAATTGCCTACATCAAATCTAGAACGGTATTTTTGTAAATGTGGTGTTTTATTTTTATATCCTGAACTTAAATACCTAAAGGAAACCAATATTTGCAGCGCTTTCTTAATCCGATTCTAGTCTCTGGGATAAAGCAACATGTCATGGCTAATACATATACATTATTTATTAATAATGATTATATTAGTTATTAGAAATATAAAAAGGAGAAATAAATATGAATTTTACCAACTGATTTTTTTAAAAGGCATATTAGATATGATTAATTTTTTTGTACAAGTATTTGAATGGAGTAAGAGTTTCTAATAAGATAATACCTCAATTTTTCTTTAAACATATCTTTGTTATGCACAATCTGTTTTATACTTTTAGAAAGTTTACTAAACAGATGTGTCACAGAATAATTAACTCCTCTTCATATTGATGAGAGTGATGTTTGTGTTTTTTACTTGTGATTTTTGTTTCTTGTATAAAAATTGTGTTCCTGTGAATTTGATCTACATAAGTTAATATGTTCTATGATTTATTAAGTCATTGTAAAACAACTGAGTTTTTTAGAGTTGTCGACACGAAGTCCTTCATTTTATCCTACACAACATCCTAATAGCTCTTTTCTAGGCAATTAATTTTTTCTCTTAGTGAAGAGTTTAACGTAACGTGTATCTGTGTGCCTTAATTTATAAATAAATTTAATTTTAATGATCTCAGGTAAAATTGAACTAGAATTATTTTAAATGAAAAAGGCTTCAAAAATTATAAATATAAAAAAGCACATATAAATTTAGATTGCCATAACCCGACAATTTATTCATATATGGGATACAATTCCAAATATACCTTCAGCACCAAAAAAAATTATATCCTAAAGATACAACTACAGTGAGCCTGAATATGAATTTATTTACCAAATGGAATAAACTAGTAAAAGCTATCATTATGGATAACAATACAGTCATTTGCAATTGTTACACATTTTAAAAGCGAAATTACAAGAAACCAAATAGCCACTTTATTACTTTTGCCAGTGACTACTGTCTACAAATGCTCCGGATCTAACTCATTGAAAGTCGATAGACATAGATTCTTATCAATCAAGTTTCCTTGCCAGGACCGTTACTTGGGCAAGAGAGCTTATTCGAATTTTAGTGCACAGTTTGAAGTGAATGTTAGATTCTTTACCGTAACACTCAGCACTGGGGTGGACACGCAAACACCTCGATCTTCCCACACACTACCTAATGTCACACTTGCGCCAGCATGAACACAAACACTTATAACTCTTAACTGGTCGTCTCTTGACGTCTGCCAGTTCGTCTCATGACCAGGGTCCGACCGAAGGTTCGGCTTCGGCCACCTTCGGCCAAAAAAAAGCACCTTCGGCCGCACATTCGGCTTCGGCCAAATTCCGCCGAATGTTCGGCCGAAGCCGAAGTTTTACATCCAGCCCCTGAAAATGAACCAACTTTTACGAATACCGTAAACGTAGCGCGCCGACAGACGATAGCAAAGATAAAGAACCATTTGGAAAACATCATAAAAATCAGTGGGAAGTATATTGTAAAACCAGTGTTAAATACCAAAGCTTGATTAATTTAAAAAAATAAAAAATCAGAGATCTTGTATGCGCCCAAAGATTTTACAAAAGAAGTTTTTTTTTATTTATTTATTTGGCCTTCAGCCGTGCAGGCCATTTAGCCATTATCCATTTACATGATTAGATACATTACTGTCCTCCGTTACATAGTTCCTTGGGTATTTAGGATGAAAATTGCCTACTACATTATGTACATTTAAATATCAGGTCTACAAGGTACAAAATATACATTAGGATTTTCATAAGGCGTAATGATGGGATTAGTCTGTTACAGTTATCAACACCGCTGTTTTTTAAGTCCATATTTCGGCCGTGCCGGCCACTTAGTCCATAACCCATGAACATGATTGAATACATTACAGTGTTCAGTTACATAGTTCCTTATATACTTAGAATGACAAATTGCCTACTACTTTATGTACATTTAAATGACGGTTTACCGGGTACAATATATACATTACAATTTTAATAAAACATAAGACACATTGATAGGATAAGTCTGTTACAGTTATCAACATTGCTGTTTTTTTTTTTTTTTTTTTTTTTAAGTCCAGATTTCGGCTGTGCAGGCCACTTAGCCATTACCCATTTGCATGATTAAATACATTACAGTGGTCAATTACATAGTTCCTTATATACTTAAATTGACAAATTGCCTACTACATTATGTACATTTAAATTACCGTTGTACAGGGTACTATATATACATTACAATTTTAACAAAACATAAAACATAGTGATAGGAGAAGTCCGTTATAGTTATCAACACCGCTGTTTATAAGTCCAGATTTCAGCCATGCATGCCATTTAGCCATTATAGATTTACTTGATTAGATACCTTACTGTGATGAGTTACATAGTTTCTTATATACTTACAATGACAAATTGCCTCCTGCATTATGTACATTTTAATAGCAGCTTTAAAGGATAGATACCATAAAATTTTAGACTGTTACAATTATAAGTCCCTATTGATTTTTTGTAGAAAAGAGTACATGACGTAGAAAATTTTGTATTTGTTGGTGGCTAACAGAGTTGAAACATTTGTTGGTAGTTGCTGTTCCAGCTGTACCAGTTTCATGGTAAGGTTGTCGGATATATTTTTTCGTAGTGGGCATCCAAAGAATATGTGGTTAACGTCTTCTTCCTGACCACACTCACAGTTTGCATCGTCAACCACGCCGATCCTATATAGATGCTTCTTGAAGCGTGCATGCCCAAATTTTAGTCGAGATATAGTGGTGTATAGTTTTCTGGGGCTTCGAACATTTTGGAACCATGTTCGTTTTACAATTCCCGGGTGTAGGCTTGCATAGTATTTCCCCTTCATGGTGGATGTATGTTTCCATTCTGTGTCCCAGTCTTTGTACAGTTTGTCTTTTAATGTCGCCATTAAATCCGACATGGGTATCGTTGTATGGGTAGTATTCCCAGTGACGGTTGCTTCCTTTGCCAGTTGGTCAGCTAATTCGTTGCCTCTACACCCATCATGTCCTTTCACCCAGGATAGCACTATTAGTTTATTTCTGTTTTCTAGGTCTATGATTACTTTTATGATTTCGTTTATAACTGGGTTATTACTTTGGTTTAAATGCTGGTTCTTTAAGGCCGTTAGCGCAGAGAGCGAGTCAGATAACACAATAATGTTATTATCCTGTAAATTGATGGCATATTTAAGGGCTTCTAGGATTGCAATTAATTCTGCTGTCATGATAGAGGTTTCCTTTGGCAATTTGAACGAGCCCTGTTCCATACTTTCCGGATTGATGAATGCACTTCCTGCACAATTGTTGTTTCTGGACCCGTCTGTATATATACACCTGGCCGGGAGCCATTTATTCAGATTTTCCAAAATTACCTGTTTATTGCAATTTTCTTTGTTTATTGGAGTATTTACTGTTACTTCTTTGATTGTGTGCCATAGTGGTGATTCATAGCAATATAATTGTTTGCTTTTGCAGGCTTTGACGCTTAGTGCTTTGGTGTCAAGGTAAGCCGAGACCAAAGGTGGTAGTCGTTTATGGCTCCAGTATTTTTCCGTTAGACAGTCTATTGCTAGTTTATGGATAGCGTTAGCTAGTTTATTACCCGACAGCTGTTCCTGTTTCAGTACGAATTTAGCGGATAAGTAAGATCTGCGTAGGTGTAGTGGTGGTTCACTTGCTTCTGCACATAATGCATTCGTGGGTGTTGATTGCATCGCCCCCAGGCAGGTGCGTAGTACTCTATATTGCAGAACATCTAACCTGGCTAATGTACGCTCTGCAGCCGATCCATAACAGATGCACCCATAATCAAAATGTGGCCTGACTAAGGATTTGTACAGCATCAGTGCAATTGGTGGGCTTGCTCCCCACTTTAATCCTGTTACCGCTCGAATCAGGTTATTGGCTGAACAGACTTTCTTCTCTATTTGTATAACGTGTTGACCCCTATTTAAGTTTATTGTCTATTATTAGTCCAAGATATTTCACGCTATTCTTTACTGGAAGATTGTAAGGTCCAAGCGTCATGCTAGTTATTTGTGGTCAAAAGAAGTTTAACAGTCTACTTTACGCGGTATCGTAGAAAAAAAAGTAGCGCCACCATGGCCCGATAATCATCCGATTTCTTTGCTGATTAATGTATTACGTATGGACCTGGTCATTGTAAACATGTTTTCGTACAACCTCGTTGAAGGAGAAGGACTTCGCAGACTTAATTTTACTGATCCTCAAACTCGACCCTAGTACAGACAAAAGCGAGAGAAATATTTTAGAAAGTCTTTAATGCCAGCTACTACGAAAAAGTAAACAGTAAAGTTGCACTGATTTTAGAAAAAGGCTGAATGTATCAGTTTTACCACAAAGATATGAATTGATCAAGCAAACACGTTTTTGAGTGTCACGGCACATGGCATTTTCCAAATGTTCCAAAATAAAAAATAAAAAAATTGGCTGTTAGTATGTAGGAAGCTCATACAAGGCAATATATGCCACAAAAAATCACTGAAACTGTTACCAAATATAATCCAAAAGAAAATATCCATACGGGTATATGTAATAATACAAAAAAAAAAGAATGCAACCATCCGCTATGGAAACTTCGTTTTTATTATATTTATTTATTTTTATTAATTGTGTTGCTCACACTCAACAGTTCATGATTCACAAAGTAATTATTAAAGTTATTGCTATAATACAAATAGTGAAAAAGTGTTGTAAAACGTAAGGAGAGTGAACAAGCCACTCGATTTCTTAATTAATAGAACAGAAAATGCAGTAAATCTGTATATGCTAGAACGTGATGGAATAGAAATTCCAACTGCAGAAGAATGGATACAAATGAACAATTTTATAAACTGTGCTGAAGTGTATTTAGGAAGAAACAACTAATATTTCTAGCGATTTATCAACAGTATCTTTAATTATATCAAACATTGACATCTTAAACACAAAACTTGCTCAGAAGGATGAAGGCTGATCATATAATACTGCTCAAAAGCCGCTTGTGTGGGTCTGTTAACAGGAGATCTGCTTTCGCAAGAAAAACCTTACGGTTGTTGATTGCCGCTCTAATCGACCCACGGTTGAAAATTAAGTATTTGACTAGCGACGAAATTGTTAATACGAAGACTGATATTTTGTCATTTCTACGTCAAAACTGTGCACTGACAATAAAAAATAAAAGGGTCATTTGGAGCAATTAAATCTTATTTTATTAGTATCGGTGTACTTTTTTTTTGGTTATATTAGTACATTTTTAATTAATCCGTATACAAGAAGCTACTTTAAAAATATTGGTATTGATTCGGTTTTAACTGAAAATTTAATATGTGATACTCATTTAGACAGCAGAATATCGTATTTTAAAAGCTGAACAATTTATGCTAGGTAAGAAGGTTGAAATTTTTTTAGTGTTGTTAAAAAACGATGGTATTACTATATATAAGCTAACATGTATTTGATTTACCAAAGCTAAAACTCCAAAACTTATTAATATAATCCACGGGACAAATTATTCTGATTTGATTCGGGCTGTTACTGTTAAATTTTTTAGTTTCTTTTTATTATTGCTAAATAAAAATAACTGCATTTATTTTTGCTAAATTGCATTGCTCAGAACCTGGTTTGGTACTATTTGACTGTTTTATTTTATTCTAATAAATAAATATTAAAAACTTTGTTTATAATTATTGTAAAGGTGCAATTTATATAAAAAATACCACATATAAAACAAAACAGTTCATTTTTTGCATGTCATATATACTTCATGTTAGTGTTCTAAGATATATAATTATTTTTGAACCATCGGCTTCGGCTTCGGCCGAAGGTTATCTCAAGAGCCGAACATTCGGCTTCGGCTTCGGCCAAAAAATGACCTTCGGTCGGACACTACTCATGACCTCTCTCCTCAGAAGTCAGCATTCGAGTCCCCGTCCAGTCAGCGCCTTCCGCCTTAGTAAACTCTGGGTTCCATTCCCCTTCTCAACCCGCGTGCAGTCGGTCCCAATCCCGCTTCACATCCGCCTCTCTGGTCTCTGGATACGTCCAGACATGCAAAAAAGGTTTTAAACAAAATAGTAACTAAAAATTAACTATTTTTTCTGTTAGAGGATCACCCACACATCACCCCTCTTCACTCAGACCTATTCTGATTGGCTGCTGATTTTCCCTCAATGAATTGCATTTATTGGTGCTTCCCTCGCTTTTTCATTGTTGTTGAGAAGTCGATAACACCGCGTATTCACTTGAGCACATAATATGTGATAGAAGATCACAATCATACATCTCCCACATATCACCTCTCTTCACTCAGACTTATTAAGATTGGTTACGGGTTTTCTCTCTATGTCACTTCATTGAATTGCATTTATTGACGCTTCCCTCGCTTTTTTTATTGTTCGTGAGATGTCGATAACACACCGTGTCTGCAATTGAGCACATAATATGTTTCGACAAGGAGAATTCTTGACAGGTCCCCAGGCGCCTTAAATCCTCTCAACTCTGGGTTCTACAAGTACCATTTCGACACAGTCCATTCACAGATGTTTATCAGTCCGAGGATACAATTGACAATAGCCCTGTCCGAGCGTCCTTCCCAGAACTGGCCGACGTATTGTGGCCTGAGGACAGTCATTGTCCTTCGCTCGCTGGCGGGTCCTTATGGAATACTACCTTTCAGCGCGCAACGAATTCATCTGTACTGCACGTACATTAATAAAGTAATTGTGATGCTATCATAACATTACAAGAGTTTATGCAGATAATTATGCCATATTACAGACTGAAAGAAAATAAGAGGAGTACTCCTGTTTCGTTAATTCTAATTCTGCTGGTAAAGAAAGAGTCCATATTGCAAACTTGACTATCCATAACTTCATCAGTAGTAATCTGATATGTATGAATTAAACCATTTACTGCGGTTCCATCAATATAATAGTATTCAATTTTTAAATTAATCCATGATTAGAACAGTCAAATGCTTTTGCAACATCATAAAAAATTCCTATGAGCCACATTTTATGATTCAGTTTTTCAAATTAGTTATTTGAAAACAAATATATAACATTTCTGTTGTGACCGTCTTTCAAATCCATACTTTAAAGTAGTGAGAATATTACAGTAAGTAACATGTTTTATTGCTCTATGATACACGATTTTTTCAAAAATGTTTGAGAATCCTGGAAATAAATAAATGGATCGGTAGTATGTTTCGTTGGTTGATGTAATGTAAGTAAAAGATTTTATATAAGAATAAACATTTGTTTGTTTTGCCATTTATTTCCGTTTTTATTTGTTCTTCACACAGTTTCTCTTATACCAATAACAACTTTCGACCCTGTGTAGAATTTATTTGAACAGAGTGCCACCCTTAAGATTAACAGATTATTATTATTTTTATTAATTTTTACTTGCGATGGAGCTAACTCTTCGGTGGAAATTCCCCTAGTAATCTAATTACCCTTTATATAAATATATAATTGGATGGTTAAATTCCTTCCCCATTTCCTTTTCCGATTTACAAATTTTAATTTTAAATTCCTTTTTGGTAAATTAGTCATCATTTCACTTGGTAATTTGTTCCCCTGACACCCTTACCAACAAAAGAAAATTTTCCGACTCCCTTATGCGTGAAATCGAGCGCAAGCTTGTCGTCATGGTCCCCTTCAATGCACTATTCCTAATTCTTTTACGAATATACCTCTAAGCCCCATCACCAACAAATGTCCTGTACATTCCCAACACTCTCTTCACCCTCCTCCTTTCCTTCAATGAGTCCCAAGCCAGCTCCATTATCATATAAGTTACTGACTGGGTCCTGCAATAATTTTCACAAACAAATCTAGCTCACTATCATAAATATACATGAATCTCTATTTAAAAACGAATGTACAAACACATAACTGATGAAAATAAAACAATCTCTTAAGTCCATTCACTTCGCCACATTTTTCATTTGAATGAGATCACACCTTTTAACCTTGAAGTGGCTGAGTTAATTATGACATATGGGGGAAAAAACGCAAAACCTTAGGTTATACTTCAAAATCTAGTCCTAACCAAACTCACTGATTTTTAAAATACAGTTATTTTTGCACGCTTTCTCGATGTACGTCGTATGATGTCGAAAAGAAGGCACTCACAGTAGACATTAGTTCGGAGTCTGTGAACATACACACACCCAAAAAGAAATCTTAATGCAGATAAAGTCTTCTATGAAGGTAAAGTATACATACGTAAATATTACTAATTATATACTATATTATTTTCATATATGATAGTGGCCAAATACATATTTACTACGTG
>CM061920.1:128064026-128287401 GCA_031002005.1 Vandiemenella viatica
TGAGTTGTGAACAATAAATGTAAATCTGTTGAAAGTGAAAGAACTGAGTTATTTATAATTATAACCAGGCGCGCGACAATTACTCCCAAAATAAAACTTGCACTGACTACTGAAGCTAACGTGGTGTCCCTCCGATTGCTACTTCAAGACTGACTCGCTCACTGTGGCTACTAACCAGGAAAGTTCTGGTACTCACGGAGCGTGGGAAAACCTAGCGGCTGCATTTCTCATGAGAATCTTTCAAATAACTGATCAGTTTCTCCTCTCACATCTGAAGGTGTCATTATACAACTTGTGACCTTGAAAATAAAAATAATCCTATCTGCTTGAAACTTTACAAATAGCTAGATCTTTAAGTAAATGTTAACTTTAGTTATCATACAAAATATCCTGACTTTAATAATTAAGCCAAAAATAAATAATTTAGATATGACCTTTCGCAATCCCACTCCAGGTGAACGCCGAAGAATGTTGAAATTGAAAAAACTGAAAATACTATCTTAAAAACTGTAAAACTGCTTTCTAATTTGAATAAACATAAAAAATTACTTTGAAAATGAAATTCAATAATATTCTATCCAATCTAACCCGTGGTTCTAAGAATAAAATTTTGTCACACAGTTACAAAATTTAACAGATAGCTTACAAGTAGAGTGAAAGATTGGAAGACAAGGATGTTGTTTGTGACCCATATTATGTAACATTATCTGGAGGAAATTATAAAAAGAAGTTTAAGAGGTAAAGGAGGTGTATGCATTGGTGGACGTAGGATTAGCTACATAAGGTTGGCTGATGACATGGTTTTGCTGGTGGAAAGTGTCAAGATACTGAGAAGAATTTCAGAGGCTTTAGACAAAGGATATAAGGAATTCAGAATGAGAATCAGTAGCAATAAAACTAAATGTATGATGGTGGGAAGGGGTCTGAAAGAAATGATGAGAACACTGCAAGGAGAAATAATTAAGCAAGTGGAGTCCTTCAAATATCTTGGGAGTATTGTGAGTGGTGATATGAGTTGCAAGAAGGAGGTGAAAACTAGATTAGCAATGGTAAAGGAAGTTTTCAATGAGTTGCAAGAAGGAGGTGAAAACTAGAATAACAATGGCAAAGGAAGCTTTCAATAGAAAGAAAAATTTACTATGCGGAAGGCTGGATAAAAACCTGAGGAAAAAACTAGTTAAATGTTTTGTGTGGAGTGTAGGACTACATGGGGCACAAACATGGATGCTACGCAAAGAAGCTCTAAAGAGGTTGGAATCTTTCGAAATGTGGATATGGAGGAGGATGGAGAAAATAAGTTGGAAAGACGATGTAAGGAATGATGAAGTGCTGGAATGTGTAGGAGAGAGAAGGTCCCTTATAAAAACAGTAAGGTACAGGAAAAGGAACTGGATTGGTCATGTGTTGAGAAATGAGTTCCTGCTTAAAAATGCTCTGGAGGGGATTGTAAATGGAGGGAAAAGAAGAGGTCGGAGAAGGAACAAAATGATTGATGACATCATGGTAAATGGGAAATATATAGAGACTAAGAGAATGGCGGAACAGAGGGAGGCTTGGATGGCTGTCACTGTGCATGGACCTGCTGAATAGCAGAAAACCCTTGATGATGATTAATGACCTATCTATACATAATATACATTTTATCAAGACTTGTTTTAAAATGATCAATTATTTTACACCTACTAACCGTAATTCTTATTGGAGACCAGTGTGTTTCATTGATGCATCAGAATACTAAATAAATCAATCTGTTTTTATAATCCACATTAGCTGAACATACATTAAAATTTATGTTTAGTCTTTTTTAGCAGCTTCATTCTGCGAAAGACTCAACTCTTACTCTCAACTATGGACATTACTTTGCAAAAACTGATCCATATGACCATTGTAGTAACTAAAAAAATGTTTGGCAAATACATAATTCATTCTATGAGACATCATTCTATGTAATTTATGATTTAGATGGCTTAAAAAATTAATATAAGAAGACAATAATTACTTGTTAATACATCCTTCCACAACGTTCTCATGTTTTGTGGCAATCAGAGGTTTTATTGGCAATAGATCAGAAGCGGCTTTGCCTGCACTAAGAACCATATCTTGAATACATCCAACAAAAGATTCAATAATATATTTCACTCCATGCAATTTCTCCTCTGAGCTGAGACCTGAAACAATAAGTGTAACCTGAAATAATTGAGATGTAAACAGAGATTTTCCCGGCATATAATTGCAACATAGCCTTCACAGGTTTGCAGCTGGATAATTCCATGAAACTATGGCAACGTTTGGATAACATCCTCTGTTGTCTTTATCGTGCTATCAAGAATCTGCCAGACATCAGCAATGTCAAGCGGCTGTCATCAACTCATGGTTGCAGAACCACCCAATTAGCTGGCATATGTCATGATGGTCTCAATGGTGTACCACAAATCTGTGCTGAAAGAGAGTGCCTTTTTCTATCTTCTTTGTCTTCACACGAACCTTGGGCTTCCTCCCACCTGTTGCACCACATGTGACTACCACTGCACTCCATTTGGGAAGCCTGGCAACTGTTTCTGGACATGGTCTTGACACTGCTGCACTGCCACCTAGTGTGCCATCTTCATCTACTACCTGTTCCTTGATGCAATGATTGGGTGGCCTAGCAACTGTCTTTGGATGGGGTCTTGACTACCGAAAATGTCCAGATTGTGCTGTGCTCTGATTGGGTGGTTCCTCAATCACGAGTAGACGACTCCAGCTCAACATTGCTGATGTCCAGCAATTTCGCAGTGATCTTGCAGATTCTCAATAGCAATATATAATTACCTGGTGAAGACAAAAGAGGACATTTTTGAAACATTGTAACCATTTTATCAAATTATCTGACTGCAGATCCATGAAGAATATGTTGCACTGAAATATTTATATTTCTTTTGTGCAATCTGGTTAACCCAGCAACTGTCTTATCTAAGTTTTAGCTACTGTAAATATGATTTGACAAAAGACCGTGTCACAATCATATAATATGCATATTCTCAGACCTAAGTGACCTTTTACTGGATGCAAGGAATCATGTATCCTGGTGGGAGGCCAGAAGATGTTTTTATCCCATGCTGTGTTATGAATCTTTCTGTTTTCCCAAATCGTTTCTTGCATACGAGAAGAAAGCAAGAATTTTTGGTTGTTCATCTTGCTCAGCCATCGGTCTAGATGATTAAGGATGAAAATCAAACTTTATTTGCCACTGTGATTAGCCCATCTCTCTAAACACAGTCTTAAGATGTTTGGTTTCTTGAGGCTCTCGCTCTGTGGGCAAATATGGCCAATATTGAGTTGTGTTGTGCCAGATGGTAACTGGTTGCGCCCAAGTAATGCTCAGTGTAAGTGGGTTCCATCAAGTTTCTGCTTTACTGAAATGTCCATGAATGGGAGGTACACACCCTTCTTTTATAAAACATACATTAAAATGCAGCAAAGTCTTTGTGGGTATAAGATGTTTTACATTCATATGATCGAGGAATTTATCTAATGCCTGTTTACTACATGGCCACATGGTAAAAGTGTCAATTAAATTTATCTAGTAGTACTGATTTCATATAGATAGCATAATTTGCTTCCATGAACACACTGCACCTTTGGAAAATCACATTTTAAATCTTTTTAATTTCACAAATTTCACAGATAACAACTCTTTCATTTGTACCACAATAATCCTCCTCAAATTCCTTTACGTAGCTCCATAACTTCACAATTTCAGAAAATTTTGTTTTCAGCATGGTGGTACTCATCCAGTGCAGATTTAAGGATGACTGAGGATTACTTTCAAAAGTATTGGCAACAATGAGACACTGATTGATGCAGGTGGATACAGGCATGCTGCTGCTGTATTGCTGACATTAAAAGACGGGCAGAACATTAACATATATAGAAAGAGACAATAATGTATAACTTTTTTTCTTGACAGGTGAATTCAGACCAATCCAATGAAAATTTTGTATTTTCCTCCAGTGTATAGTTGGAGTACAGTTCTGTGAATAATTATCTTAATTTCTTCTAAACTTCTAGTCTTGATATGCGTGAAAATTTAAACCAATTTGGAATTTCTTTTAGCCAACTCAAAAGTTCATGAGTGTCCCTTGCATCTAAGGACAAATAAGGTTTTAAGTAAATGCACATTTTATCGTAAGCCAATATATACAAAAAAATTTTGTCGTAAATAATTCATATTATTAATTAATGTTATATAGTTTTAGTGCTACTGAAAAGATAATCATAAAATTAGCTTTCTGTGGTGATAACATGTACCTCTTTTACACACAGTTTACAAATTGTTACTTACAAAAATGGAAAAAAAGTACCATGAAGATAATTTATGTGAAATTATTCAGAACTACTAAATCTAGGGGTGAAATGACATTCTTTTTTAATATAGTGATTCATGATGATGCATAAAAATATGCTCTGAATAAATAAATCAATATTGAAATTAGTGTCACTTAATTGTGCTTGTCTCCCATCAAAGTAACTGATTTTATTGTAAAAATGTTTCATCCTCTCTTATTTATTTTGCAATTGTTATATTAATTAGAATAATTATAAGTTAAATGTAGACTATGAAATTTTTTATTGTATTCAATTGATTTCATGATGTTTAATAATCAATCTCTGTTAATAAAGGTTGTAAGATTAAGTTAATGGTGTTTAATAAATAAAACCTTTTAAATGAACTACTTTTTTTTCTAACTAAAGGGTGCCAATTTACAATCTTTCTCCATTCTGAAAACTACCCACGGCCCTGGGCTGCTTGTGGTATTACATTGATTTATTATCACCTAATGTTGCAGCTAATGATCATTGGTTCTTGGTAGCCATAAGAGATTTTAGGTTAGATTTTAATTTCAAGTAATATTTTTTAACCTAGTAAATTGTATGTTTACACATAAGAAAGAGCTTACGAACTTGTCACACATAGTAGCAATGACCGCAAAATGAATTAAACAATAGCATAAGAGTTTTAGCATACTCAAAAAGAGTAGCAATTTCTGAATTTTTATGATTAAGAATTCAACTCCTGTAAAAGTTATTTCTATGGGGAATGTTCAACATTAATTATGAGTCCTGAGATGGTATGAACATTTAATAAATTACTTAATTTATTCACTGAAATATAATTTATAGACATGTCAAAAGGTTTAAAAAATAAAATTCTTAATAATTATTATTAACCTAAGGAAAAAGGAAACTGCTTAGGCGTGTGCACATCTCCAGAGCCTCATGACTTATTTTCTCCAACATGAATAAGGTTTAATAACCAAAATAATGTATATATTTGTGTGTTCGTGATATATGTTCTTCTCCCGTCGCTGCCTTCAACTTTGGTGAGTGATGAGTTATTTTCCTTTTCCTTGCAATTAATAATAATTATCACATATCAATCACTGTTAAAGATACCTTTAGATTTTTTTTAAAAAAAAGATACAGAATGTTATTTTTTGTTGTTAATAAGCCCTTCTCTCTTAATATACTTTCTTTTTTTTTTAATAAAAAGAAGGCAGGGCTATATAAATTTCCATAACTCACCTCCAATTAAAACTACAGATGTGAGATCATTGGTTACCCCATAATTTGTTGAAGGGTCCAGACCCTTCACAAGGGTTTCTGCAGGTTCTTTGTCAACTTTTGCAACTAACCGTGCTCTGTGCACATCTATCAGCACTTCCACACTGTGCCACTTGTCATCATTTAATGCTGGAACAAAGAACTGATTTACAAAGAAGTATTTTCTTGTTGTTTTCAGGGTGGCAATAATCAGCATTTTTAAAATGTATGTACAGAAATTTGTGTGAAAAAATAAGAGATATTTCCCTATCTCAAGGATTCTTACCTTCCCCTACAGTAACAGAAGTAGATTCTTTTCCAAAAACATGCACAACCTTCAGTTGCCCTTTCTCAACTATTACATAAAGGGCATATGGATCTAGTCCTACAGGTCGATTTTTAACACTGTGATACATGAGTAGGCCATGTGGCAATCTTGTACGAAACTGGAATGAGATCTGTCGGCAGAGTCTGTAAGAGATACACAAAAGAATTCCCTTTTCGAACAATTTATCTTTATCTATGAACTTAACTAACACAATTATTGAGCATGAACATGCTTCAGGGGAGGGGGGGGGAGAGGGAAGGAAGTAGTAGCAGCTGGATTGCCCTGTGTCCTAGTGCACTAAACTGACACATAAAAGTGTATTAAACATTGAAAAGCTTAATATTACAATGTATGTTATCAACAAATATGACAAAACATGTGGATAATTCAAAACATTCACCAATTAAAAATTGAGAACTTCCAACTTTATGCTGTGACATAAACGGAAATATGTTATACTCTCCAGAGCTGTTAATTTAATTTATGAAAAAGTAAAACTATTACTGCATCTCAAGTCTCACACAGTTCATAGAAAAATTAAAATATATATATATATAATACATGTATTTATATTAGTTAGTCAATTTATTTTTGGAAGGAAACATGCAGGGCCTAAAACTAAGGATAAGAAGGCAAAGATATTTTACTATAGCAACATTCAAAGACTACTAGTTTCATCTTCTTGAAATTGTTGTTATCACAGATAAATATAATAAGGAGACAATAATGAGAAAGCAAAATAAAATAAAACATTATGCAATTTAATATTCTTGAGATAATAAGTTTTAACAAATTTACTATATTGAAAAACTGCTTTTTGTATTGAGCTATAGGAATATATATTACCTGAGCTGGAAGGTTGGTATCCTATTTCCATCAAGCTGGATATATGTATTCCTCTTTGCAAACATGAACACTTTCTGATGTCCAGTTTCTTCAAAAGTTAATTCTTCTCCCCTATTTTTAATTGGCACTGGAGGTAATGTTGATTTGGGTTTCATGTACGATGGCAGTGTAGTTGGTCTGACTGTAGTAGTAGCGGCTGTAAAATTCTTATCTGTTTTCCCCGATGGAAGCAAGTATGCAGGTGTTTCATCTGAGGAAAAATATTGGACATCAGTTTATTTGTAACTATCTATCTGAACTAAACATATATACTGAAGCAAAATTATGCTAATTAATTAAATTTTCCTGCAATTAAATTCTTAGAGAACTCTTAAATAAATTGATTAAATACAAAGGTGCTAAATAGTAATGCTAAGTAACAGACAACCATGCAATAACTGTACATAAGATTAATGCAACTGTGGTACATCAGAATGAGTATTATTGGCCAAAGGAGATGTTAAGAGGCAGAAAACAAAAAGCCAGAATGGGAAATATGGTAACTAAAGAGGGGAAGAGGTTGTGGGGATGTGGTTTTAGAGAGTACTCTGATGGACGTGACTATGAAGCAGTTATTGAGGTCAAGAGAGTTATGAGAGCTGCCAAGGATAGGGTGGTCTATATTTTGGGAGCAAACAGTTTGGCCTCAACTATTTATTCTGATGGTTCTTGATTAGGTTGTTGTAAGAAATTTGGCAATGGATACGGTGAGCTGGAATATGAATGGATGGTGGGTGTTAATCGTACAAGAAAAATCAAATTAAGCCAATAAGGGGAATTTGCAAGAGAAATTAAAAATGATTTTAAAAATATTACTAAACAACTTAAGAAAGAAATATTTCAAAGCAAAAGAAATATGATGTATGACGATAGCAATAACAATTGAAATTAGAACTAGTTTACTCAAAAACAAACTGAAGCCACATTGTTTGAAAATAATAAAGAAAATAATGCAGAGAAAGGAATTATGAAGCTGCTGATATTGCCTGTTACAGATTACTTTTTGTATCTTGCCAGTTACTTTTGGTACTAGGGGAAGGTATTTGACGACTAGCCACAAAGCTTCCATCTTGGGCTGGAAATTAAAAACTCAACCTTTTCCATTAGTTTCTTTCTTTCTCATATGTTTTTTTTTACTGAGATAACTTTGGTTGATAATAGTTTCTAAACAGGTTACCAACTAGAATCTTCATGCTCCAAATGCATCATAGCACGTACAAAAATACATTCCATTTGGTACAATTACTGCCATTTTCTAGGTGAAAATTAAAATTGATACTGATGGTCACTGATTTTTATAGCCTTACGTATTTACAAATTGAATTTTGTCTAGTACTTACATCCTTCTACACAGGTAACACTGCATTCAACTTCAGAATCAAATCTGTTGTCATTGCCTTTGCATCCTCCATAAATAAATATTTCACATTTTTTTGTTTTGTTACTATAGAACCACTTGTGGACATAATCTGTACAGTCTCCTCTCTGTGGAAGTTGGTGACATCTGTCTGAACATAAATCAGTATGTTAAATTTTATTATGCTACTGTAAGAACTGCAAAAATAAAAAAGTAGAATATATATTTATTACTAAGTGAAAATTCCTATAATTGAACTATCCCATTCTAAAGAAAGGGAGAATTTAAAAAGAAGGCCAAACAATTTGAAAAAGGAACTAATGATTAAAAAAGTTGACAGAGAGAATGCAGAAACACAAAATGAATTGAAATTTAAGAAAACAAACAGATTATTTAAACTGCAAAAAGCTGAAGCAAAATAGAAAGTAATATTGGTTTGATAATTGTGAAATCTAAAATGAATGGAAGCAAATGAACAATAATTAAAATGATAGTTAATGCTGCTGTAGAAAGGCAAAATATTGTTTGAAATACAACCTTTATTGTAAAGAAAAAGACCGCAATAAATGAGATTTAAAGTGCAGGAAGAGCCAAACATTACTAGCAGTATCATCCTAATCTTATATAGTTGATGGAGAAGGTGGGACAATGTAGCTTTTGCTGAAACATATCGACTAACGTTTGAACCACACAGTTTCAAAGTGGATTGAAGTATTTCTTCCTCAGCATATTTGTATTGCAGTGATGGGAGAGACAGCATCAGACAAATAAGATGAAATACTGATGCCTGTATATTTTCTTTCATTCATGCTGCCTTTACAGATTTTAATACATAGAGTTACATAAGTTTAACACAAAGCACTCCCTGCCAGCCAATTTTGAGGAGAGTACAGTATAAATGTAGACATAAAATAACCACAACTCAAATGTAAGTTTTACAAATTGTGAGTAGAGCTTGGTGTAATATTTTGTATTTATCTCACTGTATGTAATTTCAATATTTATTTTTAACAATTAATTGCGATATGATTCTGTCTTACTAATACATATTTCATAAATGGTCTTAATGGTTATTATATTTTTGTTTGGTGCTAATATTTATAGTGTTTGATTTGGCAAATAAAATAATTCTGCTGAGGCAGAATGACAGTGTTAAAATCCATGAAGATCATTCCATGCTTCTGTCAAGCAAGTTCCACAGAGGAAACTTTCTGGGGATAAAAGAGTTTAATGTTGGTTATGCACCATAGCAATCAGAAACGAAACACAAAACTCTTACGTTTCACATTTTCTCTTCTACACAAGATCTTTCATTTTAAGTGTCTCGGTTTCAAAACTATTAACATAACAACCAAGTTCCATGTATTGCTTTCTGTCCAATATGCATACCCATCACTCACTAAAGCTGGGAGGACAGGACTGATAAAAAAAACACTCCACATACACTAAAATAACTCATATTTCAGGCTGTGCACTTACTCATAAAAATTGAAACATCTGACCGAGTCAGTATATGGACCCACAGTCAACAAATTGTTACAATTGTTGTGGGAGAGCAAAAGCAATATCAGTGGAAATGTTTAATCATGGGAAAGAAATTAATTAAAATAAAATAAAAAATGCGACATATAAAAGAGATGAAAAATAGTTAAAAATATAAATAATATATATTATACCTGCAAGTAATAGTTACACCAGGTTGAAGAAGTTGAGTATTATCTGAGATTGAGGCCAGTGGGATTTCTGGTGTCCAGAATAGATTTGTAATACAATTCTCACTTCCAGAGTATGGACAGAGATATGGTTACAGGGAGTACCTTAATACCTCTGACTATAAAACAGTTACTGACGTCATGAGAGTTCTGACAACAGGGTGGCATAGATTTTTGGATTAAACTGTCTGTTTATGATCATTCTTTCTCACAGATAACTGGTTCATGAAGAGGCTGATGTAAGAAGTGTGACAATAGAGGCATGTGAGCTGGTGTATGAGATGGGGCGTGGTTTAGGTAGCATTGCTTATTATGGGGTAGGTTTGGCCAGTGGTAGGGTTGCAATAGTTTGTGACAGGTAGATGCATATTGCATATTTTGTAACAATGATAGTTGTCAGGTAACCTAAAATTTCGTTACTTCATAACTAAATTTGTGCATAGAGCAGCGAGTTCATTTAAATAACATTGCAGAGTAGGTTTAACGTCATTTGCTTAGATAATCAAGTTATATTTCAGATTAAACTGCTATAGAAAATCAGAACGTTGTATTAGCATATCTGCTTTATTAGATTCAGACTATTTCATAAAATAAAATGTTACCTTTATTCTCAGAGCTATTTCAGACTATGACTAGTAAAATGAGGTTAGCAATCTTACAGGTAGGAGGTTTCTCTGAAGAAATACAAAACTTTAAAATTTGGAACCACCATGAAAATTATGTCAAAAGGGAAAATTAGTCAATATTAGAAGGGACATTAATTCAAAGGAGGCCCTAGGTTTAAATTAAAGAAGAATTTTTTCTAGACATGAAAATGCAATTGGTTTTTGAATA
Source organism: Vandiemenella viatica (assembly GCA_031002005.1). Lineage (NCBI taxonomy): Eukaryota > Metazoa > Arthropoda > Insecta > Orthoptera > Morabidae > Vandiemenella > Vandiemenella viatica. The sequence continues at coordinate 128,074,726 of CM061920.1, forward strand.
TATGCAATATTTTGGCTGATATCCGAGAAAAAAAATTACAGACAAATGTTAATATGGCTTCTTTCGGAAATCAAAGCATAAGAATTTGGATGTAAAAGAAAGTTTTCTGATTTGCTGAAATAATGAGAAAGCCATTAAAGAACTGTTGCTATAGTTAGAGAGTGATGATTTTGTATTGAAAATGGGTTGTAGAATTGTTTAAAACATGTTTCAGAGCTGTAAGTTAAATATTTCTAAAGATAAAAATTTTCGAAATTAAAATTTGTATAACAATTTTGGTTCAACCTGTTAGAAAATAGTAAACAAGTGGATCTTAACATCAAATGAAAGAGTAGAAAATTTGAAGCAAGTTAAAAGTCAATTCAGCCTTGTAACTTTAAAACTTTGAGAGTTATTAACATTCTTTGGAATTTCGGAAAGTAATGTTTTACGGCTAAAGTATGATAGCTATGAAAATTTTCATTAGGATTAAAATTAACATTTGCAAGTCTAGATACCTAATGTAAAATTTTCAAGTCGATAGGAATTTACTGAATAATTACAGATATTGGGATGTCGTAAGAAAGTGCGGAAGGTTATATTTTTTCCATATTCCAGGGAGTCACATTGCCTGAGAAAACGGAAAAATATATTTTTCCACAGGTAGCCACAAAAAAAGAATTTAATACAGGGGTTTCAGGCCTGGAGAAAACTGGGTGAGAAAGACATGAATATGGATAATTTATTGTGTGTTTTATGGTGAGGTGAACAGTTTTTAAATACAGGATATCTGTTTATGGATCGATTCCAGAGGATAATGACAGGAAATAAGGGCTTATGTCAGGTTGCTGAAGAAAAGGGTATTCTTGGCTGGAGAAGGTGAATTTACCTCAGATGGCTATGCTATCAGGGAAAAAGTGTTTTGTATGGTATGGGTGGCAGCTATCAAAGTGTTCTCGACATTTCTTCCTGCTCCTTTGTTACTTAATTTAATTATACTTTTATATGTATACCTACTTGTACTTTGTTATACATTATGATTTCTGATGATATCTGCTTCATGTAACAAATTTGTAGGTTAATAAATTATTATCATTAAAAAATTAAGTTTTTTGGGACAATCAGTCCAACATTATAGTCTACTATGGTCCTAATGTGATCATCTTGAGCACACTTGGTTATTATTAGTATGGTTCAACATTAAGAAAATCATGGTAATATGCAGTATTTCCCACCTCCCCCCAGCTTGATATAATCTCTGTTGCAAGTTTTTGCACATGATAGTGGAAGCCATAAAATGCATAAATTCATGGCTGATAAACTTTTCAAACAAGCTTTTAAGTTGCCCTTTTTCATCTCTATCCTTCTCGCAATATGTTCTTTGCAACTTCCTTTAGTAATCATAGAGGTGAGACATATGAGGGTGGTCCAATAAGTACTTAGCCTACAAAAGAAAAAACGAAAATTTTGGAAAAGTGGCGATTTATTTCTCAACATAGTCTCCTTTTAGCTCGATACACTTGACCCAGCGATGCTCCAACTTCTTTAACCCGTCTGAAAAATACGTGTTCTGGAGATCTGCAAAGTAGGCCTCCATGGCGGTGATAACCTCCTCATTCCACTCAAATTTCTGCCCGGCAAGTGACTTCTTCAAGTTTGGAAACAAAAAGAAGTTGCATGGGGCCAAATCTGAAGAATATGGTGGATGGGGCAGCAGTTCATAGCCCAATTCGACCAATTTGACCGTGGCGACAGCGGAAGTGTGAGCCGGTGCATTGTCATGGTGGAAGAGCACTTTTCTCTCCGCCAAATGGGGCCGTTTTTTTTCGCAATTCGGCGTCGAATCAGCCCAATAATTCGGCACAGTAAAGCCCTGTGAACGTTTTTCCCTTCTCCAGGTAGTCGGTGTAGATCACACCTTGTGAATCCCAGAAAACGGTGGCCATCACCTTTCCGGCCAAAGGGACAGTCTTCGCCTTTTTTGGAGCACGTTCGCCGGGTAAAGTCCACTGGTTTGACTGGTCCTTGGTCTCTGGTGTGTACCAGTAAATCCATGTTTCATCGACGGTCACATAACGATGCAGAAACTCCTTTGGATTGCACTTAAACAGCCTCAAACATTGCTGTGAAGTGGTCTCATGGTTGCGCTTGTCATCCGGAGTGAGCAAACATGGCACCCATCGCGATGACAGCTTTCTCATGCCCAAAATTTCATGCAAGATATGACCCACACAGTTTTTTGAATTGCCTACGGTCCCAGCAATCTCACGCACCTTCAATCAGTGGTCTGCCAATACGAGATCGTGGATTTTTGTCACATTATCCTCCATGGTAACCGTTTTTGGGGCACCTGGGCATGGCTCATAAAAAACCGACATGCGGCCACATTGAAACTCGTTAAACCAATTTTTGACAGTCGCCATCGAAAGAGAAGAGTCACCGTACACAGCATCCAAGCGCTCTTTGATTTCGCTGCGTGATTTTCCTTCCAAAAACAAGAATCGAATCACCGATCGATATGGCTCTTTTTCCATTTTTCTAAAATCCGCGGACACACCCACTTTCACACGTGATCAAAACAAAACTATGAGTCCGATTTAGTTGAAATTTTAACAATATCCATCTAAGATAATGTACTACATGATAATAAATTTTTCTCGCGACAGTGGTGCCATCGGAAAGAGAGGCTAGATACTTATCAGACCTCCGTCATATGGTGAGGGGTTCGGATATGTACGTATTCAGGTCTACCATATGACTGAGCCTTAGATGAACCAGGTGAGACAGGTAGGAATTGCAGTGGTGGAGTTGGGAGAGGGGAAGGAAAAGTTTACCAACAATAATTGTGGGAAATTTTTATCTGTGTAATGATGATCCAAGATAAAATGAAATGAATAAATTTTTAAATAAAAAATAAATCTTGGGTCTATCTTTATAAAAATTAATTACTGATTTATAATATAATTGATGTTGCCTCCTAGTATACTAACAGGGCCTCAGTTCTCTCTCTTTTTTTTTTTAACTGCTTAACGTCTCTTAACACCGAGGTCTTTAGAGACGGTCAGTTCTCTTCAACACTTACTAGATATGTGCCCCCCCCCCCCTTTTTTCCATAATAGTCCCCACACCACATCCTGTATCAAGACTTTGGTCCATTTCATATCCTCCAAAAATTATTTTTACCTCGTAAGACAGGAGATTTTCTGAGTATTGTTATAGATAAAATTCTCTCAGGTAACTAAAAGAGGGAATTTGGAGAGAATCATGTAGAATACTGTGCGAATATTGTACAAGACTAAACGTCTGAAGGCAAGTATTTCTACATCTGAATGCAGGGCTTCCTGTATGCTCCAAGAGGTTATTGATATTGTTATTATTATTCTCCCAGCAGTTAATAAAGGAAATTCAACTGTCATCTTCAGCTAGGACAAATACAAACAAAACATCACACATACTAGATGACGATGCCTCTGTGAGATTTACTATGGACCCCGGCATTGACGAGGAGGGCAATGAAGAATCAGAAATAAACAAGAGCCTTCAGACATGATGGATATGTATGGACTGCTGAAGTTACATAATGATGGCACTACATTAAGTTCGATCATGAGTGCTATAGGCTCAGCCGTGTGTTAATTAGCAAAATATCTGACAAGTAAGCTGTTGGCACAAATGAGAATATTTGCCACCGTGCGAGGAACCCTGCAGAGTTCATCAATGTGCTGAAAGGATTTCAACTGGGCACAAATAATGTCTTTGTCAGCTTCGATGGCATGTTACTTTTTTCAATGCAGACATTAGTGTTGCAGGCGCAACACTTTAATTTTCAGCAAGTGGAATTATTCTGTCATGTGCTCCACTCAACCTATTTCTAGATCTATGTGGAGTATTATGAACAGGTTGATGGGGTAGCTATGGGATCACCACCTTTCTCCCGAAGTAGGCCATTTTTATATTGAACACTTAGAAAAACAGGCATTAGGAAGTGCTCAAAAACAGTCAACCTGTTACTATCGGTATGTTGACGATATGTTCGCTGTATGATCACGTGGGACTGAAAGTCTCTAAAGATTTTTAGATCACCTTAATGGTGTTAAAGAGTAGATTAAATTCACAATGTAATAGGAAAGGATGGTCACTGTCCACTTTTAAATATTCTGATTAAAAAAAGACTAGCTGGTACCCACGACTTCGTTTGTAGTTGTAAATATTTTGGATTGGTGGCTACTGACATCTAATGACCATAATGCACAATGGGAGACTCAAACACCACTCAGTTGTGCTACATAGTTCAGGCAACAAAGTAAAACATACGGAAACACATGTCTTTGCTCGAAATACGAAAATATCCTTGATCGACCAATTTCAACCACCATATCTCCCACACTCTTACAGTTTCCGAAATTCTGCCAATGATGTGATCGATGGGTGACTCTGTGCTTCTACCACACACAAACACCAGTGATACGCACTAGATAGTTTTTGGCTAAAAAGTGATACACCATCACACATACGTTTTTGGTAGAAACATGAAAGTGCCGCAGATCGACCACTTTCAACCACCATATCTCCCACACCCCCATAGCTACCCACATCTAACAACCATAGTACACGATAGGAGAAACGATACCACTACCACACATAAACACCGATGGTCTATGCTATGTAGTTGTGGCAGCAGAGTGACATATACTGAGACTCATGTCTTTGGCCTAGATACGAAAATGTCCGCGATCGGCCACATTCAACTACCATATCTCCCACACTACCACAGTTACCAAAATTCGGCCAACGTTGTTATCGACGGGTGACTCTGTGCTACTACCACACACAAACACCAGTGATATGCGCTAGATAGTTTTGGCTGAAAAGTTTTACACCATCACAAATACATTTTTGGTAGAAATATGAAAGTGCCGCAGATCGACCACTTTCCACCACCATATCTCCCACACCCCCATAGCTACCAATATCTAACCACCATAGTACACGATAGGAGAAACGATACCACTACCACACATAAACACCGATGGTCTATGCTATGTAGTTGTGGCAGCAGAGTGACATATACTGAGACAAATGTTTTTGGCCGAAATACGAAAATGTCCGTGATCGGCCACTTTCAACCACCATATCCCCCACACTACCACAGTTACCAAAATTCGGCCAAAGTTGTTATCGACGGGTTACTCTGTGCTACTAACACACACAAACACCAGTGATATGCACTAGATAGTTTTGGCTGAAAAGCATACACCGTGACACATACGTTTTTGGTAGAAATATGAAAGTGCCGCAGGTCGACCACTTTCAACCACCATATCTCCCACACCCCCATAGCTACCGACATCCAACCCACATAGTACACGATAGGAGACACGATACCACTACCACACTACCTATATTCTATGCTATGTAGTTGTGGCAGCAGAGTGACATATCCTGAGACACATGTCTTTGGCCGAAATACGAAAATGACCACGATTGGCCACATTCAACTATCATATTTCCCACACTACCACAGTTACCAATATTTGGCCAACGTTTTTATCGACGGGTGACTCTGTGCTACTACCACACACAAACACCAGTGATATGATACACCCCCATAGCTACCGACATCGAAGAGCATAGTACATGATACGACACACGATACCACTACCACACATAAACACCAATGGTCTATGCTATGTAGTTGTGCAGCAGAGTGACATATACTGAGAGACATGTCTTTGGACGAAATATGAAAATGTCCGTGATCGGCCACTTTCAACCACCATATCCCCCACACTACCACAGTTACCAAAATTCGGCCAAATAGTTGTGCAGCAGAGTGACATATACTGAGAGACATGTCTTTGGACGAAATATGAAAATGTCCGTGATCGGCCACTTTCAACCACCATATCCCCCACACTACCACAGTTACCAAAATTCGGCCAAAGTTGTTATCGACGGGTGACTCTGTGCTACTAACACACACAAACACCAGTGATATGCACTAGATAGTTTTGGCTGAAAAGCATACACCGTGACACATACGTTTTTGGTAGAAATATGAAAGTGCCGCAGGTCGACCACTTTCAACCACCATATCTCCCACACCCCCATAGCTACCGACATCCAACCCACATAGTACATGATAGGAGACACGATACCACTACCACACTACCTATATTCTATGCTATGTAGTTGTGGCAGCAGAGTGACATATACTGAGACACATGTCTTTGGCCGAAATACGAAAATGACAACGATTGGCCACATTCAACTATCATATTTCCCACACTACCACAGTTACCAATATTTGGCCAACGTTTTTATCGACGGGTGACTCTGTGCTACTACCACACACAAACACCAGTGATATGATACACCCCCATAGCTACCGACATCGAAGAGCATAGTACATGATACGACACACGATACCACTACCACACATAAACACCAATGGTCTATGCTATGTAGTTGTGCAGCAGAGTGACATATACTGAGAGACATGTCTTTGGACGAAATATGAAAATGTCCGTGATCGGCTACTTTCAACCACCATATCGCCCACACTACCACAGTTACCAAAATTTGGCCAACGTTGTTATCGACGGGTGACTCTGTGCTACTACCACACACAAACACCAGTGATATGCACTAGATAGTTTTGGCTGAAAAGTGATACACCATGACACATACATTTTTGGTAGAAATATGAAAGTGCCACAGGTCGACCACTTTCAACCACCATATCTCCCACACCCCCATAGCTACCGACATCCAATCCACATAGTACACGATAGGAGACATGATACCACTACCACACACATACACCTATGGTCTATGCTGTGTAGTTGTGGCAGCAGAGTGACATATACAGACACACGTCTTTGGTCGAAATACGAAAATGCCCTGCATCGACCACTTTTAACCATCATATCTCTCACATCTCTATAGCTATTGACATTCTGCCAACGTTGTTTATGACAGGAAACTCCATGCTACTTCTACACCCAAAGACCAGTGATCTTTGCTGGGTAGTGGTGGCTGAAAAGTGAAATAAAGGAAATAACACGTCTATTTTTATAAATATATGAGATGGTTAGCACCATTGATAATTCTGTACACAAAAAACCCACATTTACTGATCTTTCTACCTCAACGCACGTAGCCTCCACCACCCTCTCTGACAAGGAACAGCTCTGCAAACATTGGTTCAACAAGCATGAACTGTACACGATAAAGCTATGGCAAATCTCCAGCAAGAAATGTTACAGTGAGGCCCTAATAGTTTCAGTTTTCATAAGAGCAGGAAAGTGGAAAATACAACATCAAGAAGAGCAATGCCACTTCATTTTTCTCCCATATGTGGAAAGTTAACACAGTTCTACAAAAAGTTAACATTAACACTACTTTCTGCCCACCGGCCAAGATTAAAAACAAATTGTGCTCGCCCAGGGATGATATGGCACTAAATACACCAGGGGTTTGTCACATTTCTTGCCAATGTGGAAAGGCGTTCATCAGGAAACCCATTTGAAGCATAAACATGTATGTTATGTCTGCCTAGATCAAACTGACAACTCAGCAGTTTTTCGGCAAAGCATCGACATGGGACATAGTATAAAGCTACTAAAATTCTTGCATGCAGAAGATGCTTTTGGGACTCCATTTATTTCTGAAGATCTCGAAATCTGAATCTCTGATGAGCTAGACAGCAAAGATGTTGGATTGTAACTAACTGAAGCCTGGAGCTCATTGATCCAGACAATCAGTCAGCAGTGAACTGCCTTAGGATATTCCTGGAAGGTATGAACTTTTCCGGCTAGTTATTAATGATTCCCACCATTAATTAACAGCTCCTGCCAATAGCTAATGGTTTCCGCCAGTAGCTAATGGTTCCCACAATGGCCTACAAGGAAAATGTATTACATATTGCAAACTCCGCATCCCAAGTTTGGCACAGGGATAACCACCTCCCAGATTTTCTCAATTCCCTAAACAATAGCCCTTTCAGTAACTTCTCCTGGACTTATTCCCACACGTCTCCTTTCTAGATGTGGACATCTTCCTATGACAAGGTGACCTCACAGCTATGTTCACCTCAAGCCAACAAATTTACACTTCAACTGTTTCCATCCCATCCACACCAAACATTCACTTTCATAAGACTTTGCAGTCTGTGGCAGATGCATGTGTTTTGATCATGAATTACTTTCCAGATATTCCCAGAAACTAACACAAGAAAACATTTTCCACTGCTATCACCATGATTTTGTGCAAAAGCAGATCTCTCATGCTACTATCCAACGCTCTCAACACTTCCGTTCTGCTCCTCCTAAAGCTGACTGCAGCCTAAACTTCATCACTTGGTTCTTTCCTGACCTTGAGTCTATCAACCATATCCTTCCTTGTGGGAATGAGTTTCTAAATTCCTTCCCTGAAATGTGTATGTACCTTCCTTCTCAAAATATTACCCGCTGCTTCAGCAGACCAATGAATCTAAGGAATATCTTGGTGCACAAGTACTCATATTTTTGTTCTCATATTGCTACATGGATGTTTCCCATGCAATAAATCTCACTGCAAAATTTTCAATATTAATCCAACCACCATTCGACTATTCCAATCCCATCATAGAGGAAAAATTTCTTGTTATTCGACATGCCACTTTCACAACTCGCCCCATTTATCAACTTACCTGCCTTCATGAGACAGCTTCTTAAATCAGCCTCACCACTAACCAATTGTCCACCAGGATGATAGGCTAAAGGCTACAACCTATACTATTCAATGGCAACACATCAATTGACACATCCCTAACAATCTCAACACCTGTTTTGCAGATACCATTAACCAAACAGAACTCTGTAGATGGGAACTAGCCTATCCACAAATCATAGATATCAGGCATTTCCACAACCTCCATTAAGATTCCGACTGTAAACCTGTTAACAATGTTATTATAATTATATTGATTTTTTTAAAAACAGATCTAAACTATATCATTTTATTAAAAAGAAAATTATGTGCATTTCACTTTGAATGGTCATTAAAAATATTATACTTTCCACACAATTATCATTAATCAATTCCCCCCTCCCCCTCCCCATGCAATCCTCATCCTTCCGTCCTGGGCCTCCAGCCTTTGTCTGTGATGACAGGTTATTTTCCCCATCCTTCATTTTTTTCAACAAATAACTGCTTGAATTACAGAATTCTTACAAGGTTGTTTTTTTTTTTTTGAAAATGGACTTCTGCAAGTTTGTTAGTTTGATGGTGTCATTGTTGTGAATTTGAGGAAAGCTGGTCTCCACTTCATATTGCCATCAGATAAGAAACTTCACTGGGAAGATGAAGAACATGAAATGCTATTTCACAAGAAACTACCCATACTGTCATAAAAATTTGATGCTCTGTGTAGGTAACTGAATTTGGATGACTTGTTTCAAGACTGTCATCATGCTTACTTACGTTTTCAGACTTGAATAATGAAGACACCAATAATCATTAACAAAGACTGAGTTAAATTTTGATAAAATAGAAATATTTTTATACATTTGATCATGGGCGTAGCCACGGAAGGGCATATTGCGGAGCTTGCTCCATCCTGGCTCCCTCCCTCAAGTAGTCGAGCTAAAAATATATGAAAATAAAAATTCCCACTTTTAATACTGAAAAATATATTTTTTTTCAAAATTTAGTCAAAACCTTGACTGAATAGTGCATAAATAAGATCATGTAAACTCATTTTTAACAAGTAAGTCCTGAAGCGAATCCTGGCTACGCCCTTGCATATGATGATAATGTTATTACAATTGTTACAAACCTGGTACTGTTTGAGAAGCTGTGAGTTTTAGGCAGCAGCAGAGGACAACAAGAAGCAATGTTCCCGCTGAAACCACCACACGGTGTCTACGGTGACTGTTGTTCCTGAAGCAAAATGGAGGCTAAGTTGTATTATGCATAATTTTGTGCTCATTAACAGACTTTAATTTTTGTTGCCTATGGAAATTTCCATGCACACACCTGCTTTCTGATTTCATGACTTTTCAAAATTTTATAAGTACAGTATCACCATATGCCTACTTTTGTCCTTTATAAATTTTAATTTCTTGCATGTTTCTGATAAATTGTTCGTCATTGTTCATTGTTCAGGATAATTTAGTCATATCTCTCACTAACTTACCTAAAACAGAAAATTTTCCCACTCAGCTATGTTTGAAATAAAATGCCTGCCTGTGACCATGGTCATTACTGCCCTTCCACATACTACTCCCAATTATTCTGTCAATATCCAACAAAACCTTATCACCAATAAATGTGTTACACACTCCCAGCACTGTCTTTATCAATCTCCTGTCTTCTAATGACTGTCCAACAAACACCTGTACTATATCAGTAATTGACTGTGTTCTGCATTAATTTCCACAAATAAATATAGCTGCCCTTCTCAGCCCCTCCAACTCCTGAATTTAATACCAAAAATATAGGTCCAATACTAGAGCCATGCTAAAACAATGGTCAGACCAGGGTTTTGCATCCCATTACGGGTGCAGGGGGGGGGGGGGGGTCATAGAGGGATGGAACTAGAAACTGTTATGGCTATGTTAGAAAAATGAGGGGAAGGGAAAGTGTAGAGTCGGTTATAGATACGGATGGAGATGAAGTTACCGACGATTTGAAAAATGCAGTGATATTAAGTAACTGGTTTAATGAGACCTTTAGGGACTATTATTTAGGAATGGGTGAATGTAACTTGGAGAACTAGCTTATCTGCACAGTTAGAAATAAGCAGACTACAAACTTTGAAATTCATCCTCAGGATATCATGATTGAACAAACATCCGAAAAAAAAAGCATAAAGGGGCTGATAATGTTACTACACATGTCTTAAAAGTAGCAGGATATGACATTTCACCTTATCTTGAAACATTATTTAAACTGACTCTAGATACTTGCTGCTTACCAGAGGACTGGAAAAGCACAATAGTAGTAACCGTACATAAAGGAGGGGTGACAAACAAGGTTGAAAATAATAGGACAATCAGTTTGACATCAATGGTGAGTAAATTAAAGGAGAGAGTGATATGCAACAACATCAGAAAAGTCTATGAGGAATGTGTTTTTCAAGTCGACAACATGGCTTTAGGCAAGTATATTAATGAAAAACTCAATTAGTAGGCTATATAAAAGATATTTAGATGAAATGGACAAGGCGGGCAAAATTAATAGCATAGCACTAGATCTTTCAAAGGCATCTGATAGTTTAGTCTATAAAATGGTACTTAAAGTGGATGAAAAAGTGATATGATGGGTATTAGAATTAAAAGGTAGAAAGCAAAAAATTTAGTATGGGAAATGCAGAATCAAAAGAAGTGAAAACAGGAGTGCCTCAGAGTAGCATACTGGGACCATTGTTATTCATTATTCTAATAAATGATTGTGTTAATGGTTCACTATCAGACGTTAGGTTGTTGAATATGAGATAATGTTAAATACTAGGATCAATATGGTAGAATACTGTGAGCAGCTGCAGGGTGATCCAGACAGAATATCTAGTTGGGTAGGTTAACACGGGATGAAGATAAATGCAAAGAAGAGTCAGCTTATTAAGTAACAGATAAAAAGCTAAATGTTGATTATGATTATAGGGTGGGGAATGAATTGCTTTTTGAAGACTTGAAATGTAAATACATTGGAATAACCTGTTGGACAGGTAGTAGGAAAAGGTATCAAAATTATTATCATGTTGGAGTGATGAAAGGATGTACCAGAGGTGTAAGGGAATTTGGTTACAATGCATTTGGTCGGATGATTGCTTGTATATGGTGGTGTAGTATGGGACCCACATTTGGGGCATCAAATAAAGGAGGTGGAGTATGTGCAAATAAGGGCTACTAGATTTGTCTAAGGAAATTACTGTAGAAAACAATAAGTAACTGATATGATAAATGGGATTCATTGGAACAGGGTTGTGTAGTAGATTTTCTCAGTAAGATGCTATCTTTGAAATTCCACTGCTTAATTATTATTATTATTTTTTTTATCTGCATGAATTGTAGGAATACTATTTTTATTTTGAAAATACAAACTTCTTTAAATCAATTATATCAACTATCAACTACACCAATCTACTGATGCATATTTGTTAGTTAGCGATGAGTGGTCTACAGTGGCAGCTAATTTAGATTCAATACAAATTAATGACAGGTTTCTAAGTTTTGAACTGTTTTATTAATTTTAGTTTGGGAAAATTAATTTCCCTGCTAGCCAGTATCAGCAAAATTCTCAGAAATACAACAGTGTTCAGATACGAAGTAATTAAGTTACTTTGGCACAAATAACTTAATACATCCAAAGGTTTCATAGAATAACTCACGGGATACATCACGTAATTCTGCTTGAAGATCATTTACATTTATATCAACTTCATTTTCATCCTAAAGTGTTGACTGGAGGCTGGTACAATAATGTTCTAGCATCTTGTCAACTATATTACTGAGTTTTAAAATGTCATCTAAAAACAGGTATTAGCCACTTTGATCTCTGCCTTTCTTTAACTTGTTATATTATTTTCATAACTTAAATGGATATAAATTTGGTAAAAATAGTGAACACAAAAAGTAAGCAAATGCAACACAACCTTAGCAACTCTCTCTCTCTGTCACATAGAGCACAAAAGTAGCCCAATATTACCCAAATAACTATTTCACACACATGCACCTCTTATATACCCAGTGCCTGTAAATGGCACTTTTTAATTTGAGTCCCTATCTTCATAACATAATCATTCTTACATCATCATAAGTAACTACAATTGTTGCAAGAACAATAATTCTCTTTCCTGACCTACTTTTAAACACAAACACTGAATTAGAATATATGCAAAAGTATTATAGTGATGCAGAGAGATGGCTGATTTACTGATCTAAACACAGCACAACCACTTGCCTCTTCTCAAAATAAACAAACATAAAAATTAAGCAGAACTATCAACACACTACATGGGAAGTTGTCTTTCATGATTATTGCCTTCTCTTCGCAGTCAGATCAAAAGTCTTTCGAAGAATGCTCAACAATGCACCTGCACCAAAAACCAAAATCAAAGATTTGTACCTCAGCTAATCAAACCCTAAACAACAAATTGTTTTGGTCTGGGTGGTGACATGACTGAGAAATTATTGAGCTAGAGAGTGGAAGATAATAAGAACGATGTAAATCGATAAGGTTCAAAGAACGGAGACTTTCCCAGTGTATAGTTGTAATGTAGTATTCATGGGTGTACTGTCGAATTATGATGTGGAAACATGATATTTCGATGACTAGCTTCCTTGTTTTCACCAGATGCGAAAACATCTGTACTGTTCAGTTGACCAGCAGACCAGTACAAATGTTTTCGCACCTGAGAAAGACAACAGAACTAGTCATTGAAATACCATGTTTCCACAACCCAACCCAGCAGAACACTCATGAAGACTACATTGCATGGTTCAAACAATTTCATAAGGAGTGAAATGGCTAACTTAGAAAAATAAGAATGTTTGCAATACAAATTACATACGAAAATTCGGGATAGACTACGGGAGAGAACATGATAAGAAATATGCTTGTGATTGGCAGAAGGGAGTGAGGAGGAGGGTAGACATGTTGGCTACTTTAGTAATTTCAAAAAAAAAAAAAAAAAAAATCATTTGGATAGGCTGTGTTTTCTTACAGGTTTAAATAGTTGGAATAGACATAATGCAGTCATTGGATTTGGTCTTATATCAGTGAAAATGCAGGGGATAAAGACGAACTGGAGTTGGAAAGGCACCACTGTTGATTAATTAAGGGACATAAATATGTGTGCTGTGTGAACAAAGTGATAATGTACTGTATTGTTTCGATTTTCTATCTGCAGTCTTAATGGAGATTCAAAGTCCGTTAATTAAAGAAGAAAATATAATTTGGTAATGTACTGGATCATACAAAATGAATTTCAGTTAAAATCATGTGATCATTGGGCTTGGAGAGAGTTTCAATTATTATCAAGCAACAAACCTTTTATATGAGAACGATTTCTAAGTAGAACTCTAAATATTTCCCTCATTAAGGGATAGCGGCCATTTAATATCAATTAATATTACTGACTTTTAAACCTGTTAATAATATAGCTTATTTTGCAACCCGGAACTGTGGAAGCTAAGCTTCACACGGTCAAAGTTTAGACTCGCATATTATGCAGTACTATGATCTTTTAGTTGAGTTAACAGTTAATTATATAAACACAATAACAATACCAACAGGTTTTGCCATGACAGGTTGTGGAAAGTGCCTGGGAAGAGGCATGCAATAAATCATATACTTAGATATCAGAATAACATTGACCAAAACAGAAAAGAACTGTGTCAAGATTTTTATTTACTGAAAGACTCAAATTTCATTGTACTTTTTATGCTATCCCCTTATGGCGGCACCTGTTGTGGCCACCTCTCTGCATCATAGCACAGCATGGCCCTGCATTTGAATACAGAAGGAGAGTTAAAGAGAGTCATGGGAGTATATTAGGTGTATATTGGTGATGAGGCGTGGGAAGATGTTGGTGGAAGTATTAAGAGAGATGCATGGAAGGGAAAAGATGACAGTGAGGTGTGACCATAAGCTAGCACTCGATTTTAGGAATAAGGGTGTGGGAAAATCCTCTTTCGTTAGTGAGGGATTCAGGTATTGGAATAAATTGATAAATAATTAATTTACCAAATATGATGAAAGAATTTAAAGTTGAAATTTGTAGAAGGCAAAAGTAGGAAGGCACAGGAAAGAGAAAAGGCGTGTGTGTAGGGAAATTGCCACCGGAGTGTGGCCTCCATCACAATTATATTAAACTCAATTGGCACCTAACTTTTCTTTTACATTTCCTCATTCCCCTGTGCAATAAATGAAGAATTTTGAATCACCTCATTACTGCCTGCCCAATTATGCTTAATATTTAATGTTATGCCAAGATGTGTGGGCTTATGGTCTTCTAAATGCAACTCCTTCTCTATTCTATAATCACAAAATAATCCTATATTTTTTATTCGTGTACCTATTAATTTGGCTCATCTTGACATTTATCTTCAATAATCTACCCAGCTAGATATCTTGCACAGATTTCCCTGTAACTGTTCACAGATCTGTATAATCTTCATTCTATTGTATAACATTCCAATCCAGTACCTTTGTCATCAGTTACTGATTGTGTTCTATGGTAGTTTCCAGAGACAAATCTGGTAACCCTTTTTTTGCACCCTCTCCAATTCTTGTATTCAAAATGCAGAGTATGGCTCCTATACTACACCACCATATTCAAGCAATGGGATGACCAAAGTTTTGTAACCAAATTCTCTTTTTATCTAGTACATCTTGTAACGTTAAAAAGAAACAACAATTGTTCTAGTTTTATAAGCAGTTGATTAATTAATTCTATTACTGCAAGCTCGACCTGGTCGCCACCAACGACGTGTTGCAAATGTTCTGAAACGTTAAGGTTTCAAAATAATAAGTCATAAGCATTTGCATTATAAGAACATTTTTACTTGTCACCAGATGCTTCAGTGACCACCCCTTTACAAAAAAAATTGACCGTGCACTTTAATCGTAACTTCTTATTCCTGAAGATGCAGATTTTTGCGTTCATTGACCCTCATATTAACTTGATAAGGCTTTTATTCCCGACAGTTACTAGTTCCACGATTTACAACACTGTCCTTCACAATGAAGTGGCTATATTTCATACTATTTCTTCACCTACTTCACTGTTTTAACTATTTTCCACACGCACTTCTAAAAAAGCCTTCTTCGCTTTCCTTCAGCGCTGAACACAACACGCATGCTAGCTTCCCGGCAAACCCGCACCCGCACGCTTTCATGTCCGCCTCCCGACAAGATGCACCCGTTCACTTCCGAGTCAAACTCCAGACTGCCGACTTTGTCATGTGACCTTTCCAGCACAGATACTCCTTGTATCCTGACAATCTCCTCATCACTCTCTCCATGTAAAAGGTTTTGAAACCTTTTCCTACCACCTGTCAAATGTGTACTGCTCAGTTGAGTTTACTATCAAATGTTATGTCAATTGGATAATGGGCAATGGAAATAAGGTAGGATAGGAAAAACATGTCACTTACCACAGATAAAGGCAGGAGGGTCAGGTGAACTCAAAAAAACACAAACACACTTTACTATATTTTGATTAAAAAATTTATTTGTGTAGGAGGCAAGACATATGGCAAGGAGAAAGTTGTGTACACATCCAGACCTACCACATGAATGAACCAAACATGAAACAAGATGAAAGGGTGGGGATTGCACAGGTAGTTAGAATCATGTGAGTTGACATGGATTGCCACTGAGCAGTATGGGTTGGCAATATAAACTTTTTGGCTGTGGCCATTCATCCTGTATGATAGTTGTTGAGAAGAAGCAGTGCAGCAAAGACAGGTAAGTTGGTAAATAAGGTGAGTAGAAATTCAGGTGGTGTGTCCAATAATAGGAAATGATTCACCTGTAATAGGATTGGAACTGGTAGTGGTGATTGGATGCTGTCTGTTTTATGGTGGGGTCTAATGCAGGGATAAGATCCATGTGGAAGTCTTGGATAGTAAGAAGTGGGCCAAGATACTGTTCAGATTAGGGTGTCTGCTGAAGCAAGTGCAGGGTAGAATTTTTGGAAGGAGACACATAACTTGGGAAACGAACCTAGAAAGTCATGCTACGCCAAAGGATCTGATTAATGGATTCCAGGTCAGTGGAAAACCGGATAGCGAATACTGGACTGTGGTCAGCTTTAGGATGTGCCAACCTCTTTCTAAGCCATTAAGAAGTATCCCTTTAGTCACCTTGGGTGCTTTAGATACATAGATGATATACTTATGATCTGTACCCACAGGAAAGACCTCCTCCCAAATTTCTTAAAGTCCCTTAATAACAGCCACTGGCAGGACAAGAACTAAATTTGATGTGGGCAAGATATGTTTTGTGAGGCCCTCTGGTGGTGCAAGAGGGTGTAATTTATAAAGAAATTTTATCGAAACCTGTCAAGTTTCTATTAATAAAAATGCAATTGTCTGCACTGTAAATAACATTATTAATTAATAGTTAACAGTAAAGATTTAAAGAAACAAAAATTTCCTGCTCTTATCATTACTGAACTCCATAATCCTGCTTAGATTCTGTATCTTTTCAACTGATAAAAGTGTCAAAGCTGAAAGTCTTGCTGACCCATTACACATAGTAAATAATATTTTATTAATTTTAATTTTGGAAAGCTCCTTTCAGTGAAGGTTGTACTATCTTGTACGGTAAGCTAAAATTTGAATGAATCTATAAGTATTTGGGTAAATTTCTTTCAAGTTACTTTCTGTTATGTACTGAAGCAGCTGTTTCACATCTTTAATGAAATCAAGTATATTTGTGATCAATGTTTGTAATTCTTCATATTATTCGTAAGGTTGAAAGCCTTTGATATCACCCACTGGCAGTATTTTACATAAATCTTCCTAGTCTTTTAATATATGCTCTTTTGCAATATTTTTAACTTGCATAGATCATAGAGAAAACATTTTTTTTTAAATGTTGGTTTAAAGACATAAATCTTGAATCCATATTGCTTACTATGGAAAAAAAATCTGTTTTATACCAGCTTTAGGGAGACTATACCATATTGGTTCTTCGCTGCTTTCATAATCGACCATCCTTTTCTTTTTGGCTACCCTTTTATCTTCAATTTTTTTTTTTTTTTTTTTTTTTTTTTTTTTTTTTTTTTTTTTTTTTTTTTTTTTCAGTAAACTTACCGACGTCATACAAGTGTTACAAGCCCAGATTGTCGATATTCTTTGATCCAGTCACAAAATTCATGCAAATGTTCAAAAGCAATGCTTAAATGAACTTGTACAGATTGCCATAATTTGTTTAGGATTAACATGCGATAATATCTCATACTATAAGTGTAATTGCATGATAAATTCTGAGCTGATAATTTTGTTCAAAACCGAATCATGATCACTAAGTGTCCCAGTATTCCGTGAGATTTTTTAAGCATTAAGCATTCAGTGCATTCAACAACAGTATCAAATTGGAATATCACGTCCTTCACTGCCTCGTTTCTGCGAAAAACAAACTGAATTGGAAAAATGACCAATGGCCAGAGATTCCCCAGTGACAGTCACTATAACGCCAGCAAAAGTTGCTAGACTATTAGTATTATCAGATGCTTGCTAGCCTGTGGGATTTTGGATTTATTGTTTTATGATAAGTAAAATATTTAGTCCCAGTCCTAATCTATTATACAAATTAAATAAACTTGCATAAACCTTGGAGGCTCGAGGCCTCTAGACCGCAAGGCTGTAGGCGGTCGCCCACTTTGCCTATGCCTTACGTTGCTTCTGATAACAGCCACTTGTATTCCGACTTGGTTTTTGCCTCTCTCGCTACCCCCATGCATCTCGTAGCTTTTCTCCCTATTGAGTTCAGAAGACAATTTGTACTGTTTTCTCTTGTCATGCTATCGTAAATTACATACGGAAATAATTAAATGATGGAAATAGATATTCATATTCTGTTTTGTGTTCTGTACCTTATTTTAACTATGTAGCCAAGCATAGCTTTCCAGCCAACCCCTCCCCCCCCCCCTCGCTAGACCAAGCCATGTGGTTTATGAACTCTCCCTTATGCCACTAATTTACAACAGTACCCACACTTTCACAGTTGACATCCGTTTCAAAGCAATCATTCACTTCAAGCATGTAGTAATGCATGGCAGATCCATCTGTTCCAATCATAAATCACTATCCAGGTATTTTCAGAAACTATCACAAGCCATGATTTCCCACTGTTAACCCCCGATTTTGTACAAAAGGAAATCTCTCATGCGACCACCCACAACTCTTGTACTGCACATCCTAAAGCTGACTGCAGATTATCCATTACCTAGTTATCTCCTGATCTGGAATCCATTAACCACATCATTCACTATGAGCATGACTTTTACTTCCCCAACATGTATTTCCTCCTTCCTAAAATCCCACCCTCTGCCCTCTACAATTGCTTCAGCAGACCACATAATTTGAACAACATCTTGGTTCACAAGAACTTACCTCTTTCGAAGACTCTTCAAGAATTCCGCATGGATCTTTCTCATGCAATAGATCTCACCACAAAATGTGCTGCAAACATCCAGCCAGCACTACCTATTCTAATTCTATTACAGGTGAATCCTTTCCCATTACTGGACATGCCACCTGCATTACCATACACTTTATTTAGTAAACTTACATGTCTTCACTGCACTGTCTCTTACACACTCAACAACTGTCTCATATGATGAATGGCCACAGGCAAAAAGTAATACTGCCAACCCATAACACCCAGAGGCAAAACATGCCAACTCATATGATTCCAACAATCTTAACATCTGTTTTATCATTAGAGCTGCTAGAGTTTTACTGGACAATATTACCTTTTTTGAACTCTGTAGATGGGAACTGGCTTATCAACACATCCTAGACACCAGGACATACCCCAAGCATCAACCTATTCTAAGACTCCAACAGTAAACACATCACTCACATTATTTTAAAATTACAATCAATATATTTTAGTATATTTATCTATTTATTTATTTATAGGCTCTTTCTCTCCCCAATATTACATATATGGAAAAAAAAATTCTTTAATTTTTTTATTTTACCTTGACTGATCACCACAGAGTTTATTCTTTACAACGATTATTGTTGGTCTACTTTCTCCCCACCACCAGTCCAAATGTCTCTCTTCCCTCTCGTTTCACCTTTGCTTCATTAATGTCTTGATGTTCACACATTTTGCTCCTTGTAATATGTTTCACCTCCTTCATGACTGAAGTTTTTTAAACGAGTGTTGTAAGGTGTGTTTGTGTTTTGTGTTTGTCTGGTCTTCTTGTCTTCATATTTGGTCAGTGATGAAGGCAGTGTCACCATTATCTGGTTACATAACATTTGATAATAAAGGTGAGTACCAAAAGGTTTCACAATCCTTCACTTACTGTAGAGAATACCAGAGAAGTGAGGGAATTGGATAACAAAACTCTGATCAGACTTGAATGTGGTCATGTAGTATGGGACCCACATTTTCGGTATCAGATACATTAGTTGAAGGGGGTGCAAAGAAGGTCTGCTACATTTGTCTCTGGAAATAACTTCAGAACACAATCATTAACTGATAAGATAAAGGAGCTGGAATGGGGTGGATTGTAAGACAGGAGGAATGTGAAGAGAGTGTACAATGTAATATACTGGTGCTGAAGTGAGGTAAAATAGAGAGTTAAATGGAAGGGAAAAGATGAGCATGACTACGAGCTGGCACTCAATTTCAGGCATAGCGTGTGGGAAAATTATCTTTCATGGGTAAGGGAGTCAAGGATTGAAATAAATTACCCAAGGAAACAGAGAATAATTTACCAGACACTGAAGGAATTTAACATTCATAGAGAGCTAAATAGTGGAGAGCGCTCTTACACCGCACCCAGGAAACTGGAGACGGAAGAAGATGATGATGATGAGAGAGCAAAATTAGGAGAGTACAAGAATGGAGAAAAATGAGTGTGTCGACAAATTACCTCTGGAGTATATGCTTCATCTCAATTAAATTAAAGAACTACTGTACATGAAATGGCAGTTTCTAAACTTTGAAAGCAAGCCGTAATGTGACAGTAGACTCATATTCGCATAACAACATCTTTAAATTAAAATGTTAGCCATTATTAGTGGTTCTGGAACTAGTAGCGAAACTCTTGTATGATTCTAGAATTTTCTTTAATGGTTAAAAAAAAAACGCCGTTTTGCGAAATATGTCGTTTAATGTGCCTTGGTCATATTACGGGAAAAAGAATCCAATATGTATCTTCGAATGCGTTTCTGTAAAACCGTTACATGTAAATCACATCGCAAGTTTTCTCAATCGATATTTGCATTGGCATTAAAGTCTGAGCGATCAACGCTCTGGCCTCGCATTTTGGAGGACGCGGGTTCGAATCCTCGTTGTCCATCCAGATTTGAGTTTTCCATGGTTTCCCCAAATCACTCCAGGCAAATGCCGGGATGGGTCCTGCAAAATGGCATGGCCGAATTCCTTCCCGTTCCTTGCCCTCACCGCTCCTGTCCCGCCTCTGATGACCTTGACGAGAACTAAAGCTACAAGCACAAAAAAAGTCTGAGAAAATTGTTAACTTTTGTGGAAGTACGACTCACATGGTGACCAACGAACGTGAATCTTCCAATTAATCAGCACTAGGTACTTCTCGTAGTGTTGTTCGGACTAGTTGTATCACGGTATAATTAGCAACCCGATGACATTTCAAGGTTCTAAAGAACAGTATACAATGCAATAATAAACGATGCTGGCATCTGTCATTAGCAAATGAACTTTTGGAATTAAGAAGATACCTAATCTAATACTGATGAAAAAGTTTTCAACATGCAGCCCAAGTGATGCTGAAACTAGAAGGCATGGTACCGTAGTTAAATTCCTGAAAAAGATCAGTTCCGTGATGTCAACTCATTAACCATAAAAACCAGATAGAAGGAAAGTTTAAAAACAGGTATATAGTAGAACGGTTTATTTCAGGTCTAATACATACTTCTCTGAACAGCACAAGCAAATTTCCGCGGCGAATAATCGTTGACAGTCGTCCATCATAGATGCATATCTTTCGGCACCTGCCAACAAAGATAACAGATTTTCAGTAACAATAAGTCATACAAACTGTTAAAACTAAAAAGTGCAGAGGCCACAAATAGGAACCGAAGATAACAAACTGTTAGAAAATAATGGAAATAAAATAACTAAAGCTGTGATATATTATTCATTGTTACCACTGGTTCGTTTCTAGTTCAAGACGCAAAAAAGAGAGAGAAAAAAAGATGCTGTTGTATCTCATACAACGGATTGAAAAAGAGATCAATTTAATATTATTTTCCTCTTGAGACTACCATTGCACCTATAGCTGTCATAGTCATCATTTTTAATACAGTAATTGCCTTGTATTTAAAACTAGCTCCTAACTCCGCCTAAATATCCTCTAAAACTGCCAGAATTAATGGGTTAAACGCAGTGTTCTTACAGTTCATTTCCTCGCAATTGCTTAACTAAATACAATTGTTATTAAATAACGCAAAAGCCTTAAAATGTTGATAATTATGTGGTACATATGTATGTCTTTATTTACTGACAGAGAGTATAGAGAGTAATAGAAAACATCTACATCAATTGAATATAAATTAACAAAAAAACAACTAATAATTAAGATGTTGATTTAAACGAAATAAATATTTGGGGTAACCAAAAAATAACCGGGATAGCATTGCCATGGGTGGAACTTGTGTAGTACGCGGTTCTACCGCTAGACATTTATAGCGCAACTCTTTGTCAGTTCAGTGCCGCCTGTGATGTCGACTTGGCTTGTTCTGTAAATCTGCAGTGATTGTTTTTGCTAGTGCTGTTTTGTTATTGTTTCTTTTTGATGATGGCAAGTTTAAGTGAACAACGTGCAGCTGTGAAATTTTGTTTTCTACTCAGTAAAAATGCTGCTGAAACTGTTTTAATGTTGAAAACAGCTTACAAAGATAATGCTATGGGAAAAAGTTAAGTGTTCGAGTGGTTCGCTCGGTGTGAAAATGGCGAAATGACGATTGTTTCGTTCTGGGCGTCTATCAACTGCCCGAATCGACGAAAATGTTGAAAAAATTCGAGAGCTTGTGCTCTCAGACCGTCGATAGACAATTGATCAACTGTTAGAGATTAGTGGATTATCTTGGAGCTTGATTCAGCGAATTTTAACCGAAGATTTGGGAATGAAAAGGGTTGCTGCCAAGTTTGTTCCTCCGGCTGTGACTGACAATCAAAAAGAACGTAGAGTTGAAACATGTGGTGCTTTGAAACAACAGCTGGAAACTGATACAGATTTTCTGTCAAAGTTTATTACTGGTGATGAGTCATAGTGTTATGGTTATGACCCAGAAACAAAGCAACAGTCAAGCCAATGGGAGACGTCACTGTCACCCCGTCCAAAAAAATTTCGTCAAATCAAACATCAAAACAATGCTCACTTGCTTTTTTTATGCCAAGGGCGTAGTTCATTCGGAGTTTGTTCCCTCACATTAGACCAGTGGCCATGGGCGCCGGCAGGATTGCTTCTAGGGGGGTGCACCAGGGCTGCATTGGGCCCCCCCCCCTATCGGCTCGGCTGGGCGACCTTTTTTTTTTTTAGCTCTACTACTGCCCAGACGGCGACCCGGGAAGTGGTGCGAACCTCATTTGGCTGGGTGACCTTTTCTTTTTAGCTCTACTACTGCCCAGACGGCGACCCGGGAAGTGGTGCGAACCCCATTTTTTGTGGCGTGGAATGTGATGTGGAATGTCAGGGGGGTGCAAGTGCACCCCCTTGCACCCCCCTCCAGGCGCCCATGTGATTAGACCGTCAATAAAACCTTTTATTTGGAAGTTTTAAGTGTTCGTCAAAAAAAGACCCGATTTGTGGCTGACTGCTTCTTCCACCACGACAATGCACCTGCACACACAGTTGTCTCTGTCAGGCAGGTCTGGGAGAACACCTACCACAGTTCCTCCGGCATATTTTTGTTTGTGGTTTAGAATTTTGTCACTTTCTGGGGATATCTTATGTGGTTTTGCTGTCCTTTGTTTAGATATATAGTCTTTTAGGGTTGGAAACCGGTGAACTAATCTGGTGCTGCGCAAATCAGTCTTCCACATCTATACTATGTAATAAGTTGTATCTGTTCATGACCAGATCATCCACAAACTGACTGCGAAAGAAACAAAGCTTGAGCGACCGATATAACACACAGAGATTTAGACACGCTTTCCTTCTGTCTATCTCCGTTGGTCCTACCTAATGATACACGGTATTTCCATGTCTAATTTCATGAAGATGGATTTACCCGTTTAGTCGTGAAAACGTAACAAATAGGAAGAGTGACGAAATTACTTCCTCATTTATAATATCAGTGTTGCTACTATTAAAAGTATTTTTTTAATGTCGATGATAGTAATTTGTTTCGTTATTTAGTTTAGGTGGACTGTGTTCTGGAAGTGTATAAGGCATATACTGGCGATGAAACTTGTGGGGATATTGGCAGAAAAATTAGGAGCAATACGTGGAAGAGGTGACCATGATAACAAAACCAGCACTTTATTTCAGACGTCACAGAGTGAACAAATTTTCTTTGTTTATAAAGGAATAGGGATTCGAATAAATTACGAGGGAAATGCTAAACAATTTGCCTGAAACAGTGAAGGAATTTGGGATAAAAATTCGTGAAATGAGGAAATGGTGATGATGACAATTACTACGGGATCTTGTATGCACAGGTGGGCACAGTTAATCCAAACGTTAACTTCGTTAATCATTATTCCGCTACTTAAAAAGTTAACTTCGATAATCGTTAAAGCGTTAAATGTTTATAAATTTAACGCAAGTTAAAGTTATCCGCTTAAAAGTTAACTAGTCAAAAGTTGTACTGATGTATTAGTATTATAGTACGGTAGGTATAACTGCTCTCTATCTCAAGGTGTTATGTACCATGATGCAAGTGTGGATTTATTTATAAAAATTAACAAATTGTGGTTACGCTATCGCCACAACAACGAAGTGGTATTCCTGTCTGTTTTTATCTTTGTTGAGACTGTGATCAACATAACACTTACAAATTGTCTTACGAGAGACAATTAAGGTACTCGTGACTTTATAAAAAAAAGTAGTAAAAAAAAACAAAAACATGAATGTAGAATGAAAAGCAACAATATTATAGAAAACAAGTTGGACTGGGACACCTGAATATGTGAAAACTGCGACCAGTTTACGTTTGCAGAATTCACAATATAAAATAGTTACGCCACCGCCGGCTGAAAATGCCGCCAAGATTTTAGCAGGCGGCGCCCACTACTACACCGAACATACGAGCAGCGCTGCCAGTACAGCCAACTTATATTATACCGCTGTCTCTTTGAAATTATACAGAATGAAACCCAATTATACAAAGGGGTCATCCATTAATTACATACGTGAGTGAAAGTGCTGGGAGCAAAAAAAGTCCACGAAAAGTAAACAATGTATACATTGAAAATTTTGAATAACAAAAAGGAAATAGATATGCAGGAAGGGTTGCCAACTCAATGAAACAAAGGGCAAACATTTTCAAAAAGGTGCTGGAATGTACTTTACTTTTAAGTGCCCATTTTTGTATCCAATTATACAATCTGGCAGCCCTGCATACGAGTGGTGGCGTGGCGCACAGTTCAAACAAACGAAAAGACGTCAACAACCTATGTAACGGACTAAAGTTAACGGAAGTCCAATTTAACGGAAGTTAAGAAGACCGTTAATGATTTTTTAGGTTAACTTAAAAGTTAAATTTTCGCAATTTTTTTAACTTCGTTAATTAACGATTAACGGATTAACTGTTTTGTGCCCAGCTGTGCTTGTATGTAACATTACAATTAAATTAAATGATTCTATGATTTATTTGCTCAGATGGTCTCCTATGTATATAAACAAAGCATGGAACCACTTGGTCAAAGTTCTGTCGAATAAAATTTTTGTAACAAACACTTGCGAGTTGAATAAATAAAATGTTAGAACAATAACGTCAATAAATGTAAAATAAAAATCCATACAACGTTTATCAGTGTTAGTATTATAATGTTGAAGTGAACTTTTCTTACTTAGAATTGAACCCTTTTGTCTTTTAAGGGAGCGAGGCGAAATTAATTTACAGAACTGAGTTGTTATTTACTGTAGAACTGTTTTCAGTTCAATTAGTTTAATTTACTCTTACAGCTATAAGCAAACAGTTAGCACAACGAATAAAAAGAGCGAATTATAGAATAAGTAAATGTACACATATTATTAGGTAATTCCCATCGTGGCATTCGGCCCACCCTAATTCCTATTAAATTAATTTTATATAATTTTTAAAGTCATTTCGCAGCATTTAAATTCAGTTTTGGGCCTTTACCTATTGTTAGCAGCAATATTGACAATGATGTCTTGTTAGCATTGTCGAGCTAGTGCGCGAGGCAGCAATAAATATTCACATTCAGTAGAATTTAGGATAGAATGGACGTATTTTATTAACAGTCAGATTAGTTACATAGGAAAGTATGGATGGGCTGAGGCCCCTACCTCACTGGGACCACAGGTCAGGTTGTCCGTCTAAAGGGGTCTTAAAGTGCTGGCCACGTTGCCATGGCCTCCCAGTGAGGTAGGGGCGGACATTAGGCGGAGACGTGGCGCGGACGTGACGCATTTTGAAGTCGCTCCTATGTTAACAAATGGCGCAATTCATACAGAGGTGGCGAGGAGCGGGCGCGCCTCTTAGAGGTCCGCGCCGCGCCTCTTTGAAGTCTCGAGGGGCGCACCGAAGGGGGGCGTGACGCGGACCTCCTAGCGGCGCGTTCTCTTGACTATCGAAATGCGCGGCAATTTTGAGTTCAACTTACGTTCTTCTGAAGCCATTGAGAATTTTCCTGAATTAAATGATTTTTAAAATAAAATTATCGACGTCGCAGGGTACAGGACCAGGAATATCAGAGGATCTCTAGGGAATTAAATGGAACAGATAAGTTCAAAAGTTTGTCATTAAATATATTACTATTAATTATTCAAAAATGATAATATTCTTAAAAACTACTGCTATTAATCCATACAATATCTGTTTCAACGAAATACTTACCTAGGAGCCCCCTATTTTTTTTTTTTACATTTTATGCTTCATCTGGTACGAAATAGAAAAGAATGTTCCTAATATCTCCAGGAAGTGAGGCCAAGTCGGATTAGGCGAGGATCTGTAATTGCACAGCTACCACGATTAAGTTCTACCAACACTGTTTCGTCTGTATTCGTTGGTGTCTTACGGTTACAAATAAACCATCCGCATCTGTCCCCCACCGACGCGACGTCGCTATAGGAAAAAACTCATTTATAATTTTTATAGGATGAAACTGATTTTAACGGCGCTTAAATTATTACATGCCTCTAATTAATAGCGCCAATACAGATGGCTAAACTCCAAAGTGTGTATAAACGTTGAACTGTTTTAATGTAGTATTACTCAATTGAGTTTTCGTGTACAATTCGTTGAATTGTTAATAGTCCTTTTGGAAAATAAAGAGATAATGCTTGAATGAACATTCAGTTCGATACTGCCAGAAAATTGTAATAATTATTTTTACTAGCGCCAGATTTTATTTTTTTACCAGTGTGCAATCGTAAGGACTAAGGAGCGTTGGAAAAGCATTACATGGTGGTAATGAAAATAAAAATATGAAATAAAAACGTTCCACCATCAAGTTCGGCAGGAATATTATTACTTGGCACCACATTTGTTATTTTTTTTTATAACTTCTTAAAGTATCACTTTTCCAAGAAAAAGTTGGTACAGAAGCCAGCGGACACATAGGCTGAAAACAATGGTTCTGGTGATGAAAACCGTCCAGCAAACGCCATTTTCACACCATTTGCTGATATACAAACGCATCATCTTCAACATACACTCCAACCATATATTTGCGGACTGCGTCGTTATTTGGAAGAAATATTAAATGAAACTGCTCTGAAAAATAATTTCAAGGGAAACAGAAATTTTTATTAGGACGAGGATTCAACTGCTCTGCAATATTTTCAAGGGAAACAGAAGTCGTTAAATAAAATGATCCAACAGTACTTCAACTTGATCTAGATTTTTTTTTCAAAGTATTTTGACAAATATGAAAGTTATGAATGCACAACAAAACTGTGAATTCAGAATAGGAATTTTAAACTTAACTAGTCTTGAATAGAGAGATTCGTACTGTTCATCCTCGTCGCGAAGGCCGTCCCTAGGACACGGTAACGCTGGAGTATCATACTAGAATCAGCAAATCATCTTCAGCGTATGTCACATTACCATCAACTCTTCCAGCCCACGTAGAAATGTTCCACACCTCAGACATAGAAACATACGTGAACGGCTAGTTATACGTCTAATGACTTCAATCATTTTAGATTTTTGTTAAATGTATTTTCGTTAAGTAACCAACATCCTTTCATATGGAAAAACTAGTGATTTAGACTTTAGAGGTAATAGTTATTCTGTATATCGACCAAGAATTTCTTCACAGCTTAAAAAAGGGCAATCCACATTTTTTTTAAAAAAAGTTCACATAAAAAATCATAAACTTTCTCCCCCCCCCCCCCAGTCGTAATGGACCAACCAGAATAATAAGGTTGGAAATTATTTTGATGGAGAAATGCCTAATAGGAAGACGATGTTATGGTCGACGCCATGTCGCTCGCGGGTCCCTTCTGTGTCTCTTCTGTTGGGACTGAACAGGCCACGTCCGCGCCTCGTCTCCGCCACACGTCCGCGCCTCGTCTCCGCCACACGTCCACGCCTCGTCTCTTCTGAGTGAATTGGGCCGAAGAGACGCGGCGCGGAACTCCAAGGGCCGCAATTTGTTAACATTGGGGCGACTTCAAAATGCGCCGCGTCGGCGCCACGTCTCCGCGCGACGTTCGCGCCACGTCTCTTTATTTATTTATTTTCAAATAGCCTATGGCTAATATATATATACAATTACAATTTAAACATCATATTAAAATAAAAGAAAAAACAAAAACAAACAAGGTGTTAATTTCAGTGAATCTTTCACAAGAAAATATTACAATCTCTTTCCTCTAACCATTTACCCAGCTTTTCTCTAAAACTTGCAAAAGTTCCGTTCCTTTTTTATTTCATCAGATAATTTGTTAAATATTTTTAAACCTTTGTCCAACACTGTTTTCTGTGCTTTACTACTTTTATTATAAGTCGAATGGAAATGATTTGCCTGCCTTGTCTTATGATTATGTACATCATTATTCTTTCGTACTAATCTAAGTCCTTAAGCATATTACTGACATTTTCAGTTCGTCTTTTATTTAGAACAGCCCTCATTCCATTATTAAAATTATTTTGCAATTTCATAATTTCTCTTTTGCTTGCCATGATTAATACTGTGGAGCAGTATCTTATGTGAGGCAGAAAAATTGCTTTAAACAATAGCTGTTTACCTGGTTCAGATAACACTTTTCTTAATTTATATAGGCCTATTAAATTTACCTTTTTGCTAATTTTTTAATTATGTAATCTACATGATCTTTAAGTTTATTATCAATGACTGCACTAAGATATTTATAATTTTGAACCCACTTAATTTTAGTTCCATTAATCACAACAGAATGCAGTACCTCTGCCTGTTCCCTAAAAAAAAAATTCCCCATCACCGTACATGTTGTTTTTGCCACATTCAGACTTAAAGTTTTTTATTTAGCCATTCATTAACTAATTTTAACTCTTTATTAATTACCTGTATCATTTTTCTAGTATAGTCCCATAATAATAAATTAGTGTGTCATTTGCAAACATGTGAATTTTACAATTCTTTAGAATTTCTGCCAGATCATTTATATACAATATAAATAATAAGGGACCCAGGTTACTACCTTGGGGAACTCCATGTTTCACTTCTCTTTCTTCTGATAGAACCTTATTGAATTTAATCCTCTGATACCTCTTTGTTAAATATTTTTCTAACCAAGCATAAACCTCCCCAGTGATGTTATACATTTTTTCAAAATTTTTTTAACAGCAGTTCCCTATTTACAGTTTCAAATGCTCGCCTAAAGTCTAAAAATACTGCTACTACTCCCTCTCCCTTATCTATTGCCTCTAACCAATTTTCTAAAACCAACTGAATTGCTGTCTCTGTGCTATGCTGTTCCCTAAATCCTGATTGGTATTCAGTTATGAGATCATTTTCCTTTGTAAAAATTAGTAAAGTCTCATAAGCTATTGTTACAATAAGTTTTTCTATCAATGGCAAATTATTTATTGGCCTAAGATCTACACACTTTGAACTACCCTTTACTTTAGGAACTGGTGCAATAATTGATGTTTTTAATTCCTTTGGCAACATTCTTTGTTTCAATGATTCATTAATTATACTAGTTATTGTACTTCCTCCATACCCTTCTTAATACCTCACTGCTTATTCCATCAGAACCCATGATATTTCTTAATTTTCGAACTTTAATACCAATTATTTACTTTTGTAAACCCAAAAAATCAGGTACTGTTCCAAATGTTCAGTAATATGATTGTTTCTTCGATCTCTCAAAATATTTTTATAGGTGGAAAAGGACCTTTCCACATCCGCTAAGATAACTGGGCAGTCATTGTGTCTGGAAAAAGTTCAACTCTCCCATTAATAAAACTATCAATTTGACACAGAGGTTCAAAGCCTGAGTTGTTGCTAAAAATATTTTGTAACTTCACTTTAAGTTTACACTGAAATACCTATGGCAATGCGGAGTTCATTTGGCGGATATTATTCATTAACTGAATAGATTCACTCAACGCCAAAAGCCGAGTTTCAGGTATGTAGGAAAAATGAGTGCTAATCACAGTTATGTTTTGTTTATATATATATATATATATATGCTAGAAACGTTAAATGCTTCCTTGGACTGACACACTGCCGTAACCTCTGCACTACCGAAGTTGTTTACTACATCTTTAATGACCTCGAAACTTTTATTGTAAGACAGTGCAGATTGCCCATCCAGTTACCACTGGTACGGGAGGTAAAGGCATATTTCGCAACTTTTCTTTACAGCTATTGTTACAAGAAGGTGCTTTAAGAAACACTTTCTTTGTTGATGAAATCAATTTATTTAAATCCATATTGTTATTTTTTTAATATCCTCATTCACAAATATGGCGATCGAAGAATAATTTTAAATTTACAATTTAACGACCACAACCGTCGGTAGTTTCTTCAGCTGAAATCCAAATAATACAATCCTTGAATTAATTGGGTATTTCTTCCAGAACATGTAGGTTAATTGTTGGTATGTATTTTTTACGAAATGTTGATTCATCTGTTGTATTTTGATTCAAGCAATATTTTCGCAGAAAATTTTTGAACGCAGGATTATTAAGAATATTACTTGTAAGCAATGCTTCATACATATCCATGCTTAAGTGATTTTTTTTTGTTAGCCTTTGCTGCTACCGCTACTTGCCGCTTTTAAAAGTTGTTATCGTAGGCCTTTCTTTTGCAATCCAGCAGTATGACTTGTTTTGACATGCTGGTCTATTTGAAACTTTTTTGTGTATGAAATATTTTTCTCGCAAACTCGACAATTTAAAACATATCTGCCGTATTTAAATGTTCTAGAATAGTTAGCTATTCCCGGAAAAAAATTCCAAGATTCATGGTGTATATATAAAAATTTGTACAAATATATAAAAACTAAACTGACGTAATGAGCGCGCGAACAATAACGATTAATTTAATTGTCTAGTAGGAGAGTGCTGTAGTTGGCGAGCACGAAGCAGGAACAGTAACGTCCGTCTTTGTCTCGCGTGACTCTTACTTGGCCGCGTGATAAAAACAATAGACAAACGACTGCTAAGATCCGTGCGGCTGGTAGGTGCTGCCGGCTACGACGTCGTATTTCATTTATTAACTAGGTATAGAATAATACTGTAAATATAGCGAAAAAATGATTTAGCACCAGATTTTGGGTAAAATATGCATTAACCGGTGAGAATGGGCTTAATACGCAATGCATATGCAAAGATGCAAATTCATATAATCCGGTCTCTAGTTATAAGTATACATCAAGTGCAAAAGATTTAATATCTCTACTTGCCAGAAACTCAGATTCCTTACAACTTATTATTATTATTAATTTTAATTTCGATGGAGCTAAAGCTCTGGTGGCAATTACTCTAGTCATCTAATGACCTCGTTTTATATACATTTTTAAATTTTCTTTTTTAATTGGACCTCCACCATTTATTTTGGGAAATTTGCTTAAATCCCTGACACACTCACAAATAATAATAATAATAATAATAATTTTCTCACTCCCACATGGATGAAATCGATTGCCAGCTTTTGGTCATGGTCATATTTCCCCTTCCATGCACTATTCCCAATTCTTTGACCAATATCCCTGCAAGCCCCACCACCAGCATATGCTCTTCCCAGCACTCTCTTTACCCTCCTCCTTTCCTCCAATGACTCCCAATCCAGCTCCTTTATCATATCATTTATTGTCTTGGTCCTGCGATAATTTGCACAAACAAATCTAGCTGCTCTTATTTGCACACCCTCCAACTCCTGTACTTGATAACCAAAATGTGGATCCCAAACTACACCACCATATTCAATCAATGGTCTGACCAAAGTTTTGTAACCCAATTCCATAACTTCTCTGGTACATCCTCTCATCACCCTCTCCGGTAAATGAAGGATTATGTAATCTTTTCCTACCAGCTGCCCAGTGTGCTCTGCCCAGATGAGTTTGTTATCAAACGTTATGCCAAGATATTTACACTTAAAGTCTTCAACAAGCAATTCGGACACCACCCTATAATCATAATTAACCATTAGTTTTTTTGTCTGTGTACCTAATAAGCTGACTCTTTTTGGCATTTATCTTCAGTCCATGCTGGCTACCCATTTAGATATCCTATCCAGGTCACCCTGCAGCTGTTCACAGTCTTCACCCGTTTTGATCCTATTCTATGCCATTATACCATCTGAAAAAAATCCTAAATTCTGACGGTAACACGTCAACACAGTCATTCATTAGAATAATGAACAGTAACGGTTCCAATACACTACCTTGTGGCGCGCCCAGATTTACTTCCACCTCTTTTGATAATATATTTCCTGCTCTAACACTTTACTTTCTGGCTTTTAAGAATTTCTCTACCCAGCAACTAACTTTTTCATCCCATCCAATAAATTTCAGTTTATTTAAAACTATTTTATGCTTTCTCTGTCAAACGCATTAGAAAGATCTAGTGCTACACTATCAACTTGGCCTCCCTTGTCCAATTCATCTGAAATGTTTTGCATATAGCTCACCATCTGAGATTCACATGAATATCCTTTCCTAAATCAATGTTGTCGATATGCAAACCAATTTCTTTCCTCACAGACATTTTTGATATAGCAGCATATCACTGGTGCCAAAATAATTGACCTGTAATTTTCAACCCTATTTTTAACCCCTCCTTTATGAACTGGTACTACTATCGCTCTTTTCCAATCCTCTGGTAAGCAGCAAGACTCCAGATACATTTTAAATAAAATTTCAAGGTAAGGTACAATACCATATACAACAATCTTTAATAAATCTGTATTAATATTATCTAGACTAGACCAGTCCCTTCAGTTTTTTTGGCTTTCTGAGTTCCTTCATATTTTCCTGAGAATCTATTTCAAATTTTGTAGTTTCCTCATTTATACTTTTAGGGAGACTCTCCTCTGATTCATTCCCTTCCTTCACAGGATCTAGTCCCTAGTTGTCTCATTAAACCAGTCACTCAATATCTCTGCAATTTTAAAATCCTAAGTGACTTTAACTCCGTTCTTATCTACAATAGTCTGAATACATTCCCTTCCCTCAGTTTTTTAATATAGCCATAGGAATTTCTAGAGCGACGTGGAAAGGGCTATAAAATCTGGTACTGAAGAACTAGTGGAAAATATGTATACTTGTGTAGGATTAATTCAGGAATTTGATTTAAAGATTATTGTAACAACTAATATGTATTTGATACAAACAGATGATAGTATTTCGTATTTAGAAGTATTTCAGTCTGATGAAGTAAAAGTTTTTGATAGTAATGAGAGTGTAACAAGTTTTGAAAATTTTAAAGAGTCCAGTGTAATTTTTTGAATGTGATTAACAAAGTTTGATTATTGTAACAGAATTTGACGAATGTCAAACTATTGAAATAAACACAGATCATTTAATTTAACACTAGATCCGCCGAGTGGTCAACTTGACCACTTTTTATATTTTAACATATTATTATTCAGTCAGTTTTTAATCAATGCTGTTGTGAGTTAATGACTTTTCCTAAATGTTTATGTAGATCATATAAATAGTCCAATATTTGTTTTATCTTCATTAGTTTTCTTTGAATGACCACTTATACTTAGAACCGCCGAGTGGTCACTTTGACCACATTACGTGAAATCTGAAAACAGATTATTTAAAGATTGTTGTGCGTCACTCCCCGAATTTACTCTTAGCACTCGTCAACAATATACTAAATATCTGGGTTACTGAAGTTTACTCGCATTGTTTGAAGCTCAACAATGCAATATGTCATTCATTGTTTGCTATTGGGTTTCGCATAAACGAGGCAGATTATTTGAGTACTGGTCTCAGAGCAGTAGACACGGCTCAGATGTCACAGCGATACAAACCACGGCCACGGCCACATTCAGATGAAGAAATTGTCGCACTTTTGTATGGATCGGATGTTGAAAATGATCCTGAAGTTGAGGACCTTGTGGAAGACTCTACAGATGAAGATTACCAACCTGTCGCTAATGTGGAGAGTGACAGCTCCGAGACTGAAGATGAAGGTAATTTACATTCACTTATATTATTATTATTATTATTATTGTTACTATATGAATAATGATCACTATTATAAGAGAGCTGACACTTCTACTGCTACTTCTGTTACTGCTATTTTATTGTGTGGTATGGTTTCTTTATAATGAGTTGTAGCTTTCTAATTGTCTCTTTCCTGATGCAGTTGCTGAACCAGGACGAAGCAGTAATATAAACAATGCTAGAGAAGGACCTACCCTGGGTAAAAGAAGAACTGCACCTCCTGTAAGTGGACCAATACAGAATCGACGTAGAAGAGGAGAACAAAGTGAGGGTTCACTTCCAGAAACTGGCTCAAAACTCCTGGGGAAGGACGGGATCACGGAGTGGACTGTAGCAGACTTCGGGGTCACTAAACCAGGTAGGATAGGTCAACAGAATATATTGAAAGAAACATGGGGACCTATTCCACACGCAAAGCGGCACGTCTCAAATGATAATGTTTCGAGTGCCTGGCGCCTTTTAGTTGATCAATCAATGTTGAAACACATAAAGAAATGCACAGAAGCAGAGGCACAACGGCTTCTTGGAAATGATTCGTGGAGTTTGCCTTTAGAAGAATCAGATGCATTTGTTGCTTTATTATATGTTTGTGGTGCACTAGGTGCCAGATGGACTGAAGTAGATGAGTTGTGGTCGAAAACGTGGGGAGCCCCATTTTTCACCGACACAATGAGCAGAAACAGGTGTCGAGAAATTTTGAAATATTTGCGTTTTGATGAAAAAAATACACGGTCGGAACGGTTGAAAAGTGACAAATTTGCACTTATATCAACTACTTGGAATTAGGGATGGCGATTCTCTCCGAAAAAGATCGATTTCTGAATCGATTCGAATCGAAGTTTGATAAATCGATTCACAAAAAAATCGAAGTCTAAAAGATCGATTTTCTAAAAATCGATCTTTTTCGAATATTTTTTTTTTTTTCGTGTTCATACTTTTAATACAATTAAAATCATGGAAAAGAAAAAGTACACTATAATAATCGATCTTTTATCATTTTTAAACTAATTAAAAATTTGTTTTGCAACTAAATGAAAGTATCAGGTATACAAAAAGACATTTATGTCACAAATTTGTTGGTTACATAAAACAGTTTTGAAATGATATAGTTTGCAGTTCCCAGTGCTTAATATCCAAGCTTTTCAGGAACAACAGTCTGTCCAGTCTAATAGGATTTTATTTGTTTTTGTTTAATTGGCCATTGGTACAAACCATACAGCCAGCTTGGTTACAATTTGGTTATTTATACATGTGGATTTTGAATAGTTCTGACGCCTGGTTTTCTTTGTTATACGTTCCTCTACTGGACATCATAAAACACATGCTCAATATAACATAATATAACTATAAATATAATATAAAGCACAATAATACAATATGATACAATAGTGTAATAAAATACAATATGAAATTCATAAGATACCGTTTTTACATGAAATATTTACCCCTTAAAATACAATATATAATATGCGTCATGTAAGTACAAAATTCAACATACTAGTTTTCTAGCTTGTTCCAGTGGTTACATGTACACTTAAGTAACAGTATAAAATATACTGCCTTTGGGTACAGAAGTCAGCAGACTGGTTATCTCAAAAGAACAGTAGTTACCTTTAAATGTAATGTGGGGTGTAGAAATGTGAATGTCATATTTCTATGTTGTTTCTTATTGCAAAATTGACGAGAATCATGAAGATTTCCGCCCTATCTTCGTGGAGAAGGGTCTGCATCTTGGAAGGGAATACCACCCCGTGTTTAGTCAGCTCTTCTATTAATTCAGTTGATTCTGTCGAGCGGCGTCCACAGGCAAGATATATATGATCCACGTTCTCGACACTAATGCCATCACATTCACAAATGGGGGAGGTGACCGCATTAATCCTAAAGAGGTGGCTCGCGAAGCGTCCGTGGTTGAATTTAAGCCTAGAGACAAAGGTTGTGATCTTCCTTAAGATTTGGATGCTGTCGTGACTGTGTGAATGTTCTAATAGGATCCATGCAATTCCGCTCATTACTTGCGATGTTGCCAGCAATAATAATAATAAAAAAGGCGCTCGCAAGGTGCTGATGATCCCACTGTACAGATATACGTCTTGGCTGTTGAGTAAAAGTGACGGTAAATTGATTTTTTTTGTTCTTGCCAGTAAAGTATATGATCATACTTCAGGTACACAACTGCTTGCAATAAATAATGTTTAATTTCTTTGTTTAAACGCTGACTTTCATGTGCAAGTGCATTACAAGTAGAATGTGGTTTTTTCACATTCGATTTTCACGGGTGAAATATCGATTCACTAGATCGATTCAGTACTATACATCGATTTAAAAAATCGATTTTTTTGGGTCCAAAAGATCGATTCTTCGATTAATCGATCTCAGATCGCCATCCCTACTTGGAATCATTTTATAGAAAACTGTCAGTTGAATTACATACCTGGATCAAATGTCACTGTGGACGAACAACTTTTCCCCAGCAGAACCAGGTGTCCGTATTTGCAATATATGCTGAATAAGCCTGATAAATTCGGAATCAAATTCTGGCTTCTAGCGGATGTAGAAACAAAATATCTTTGTATTGGGTTTCCTTATGTGGGACAGAACGAACAGAGGGCACCTAATGAGAAACTTCCAGAACAAGTAGTAATGAAGTTGGTAGCTCCATATCGCAATAAGGGTCGAAATGTGACTACTGATAATTTTTTCACTACGGTCACACTTGGGGAGAGACTGGGAAAAGAGAAAACTAGTCTTGTCGGCACTATCAACCGTGCAAGAAAAGAAATTCCAAACACTGTAAAAAAAATGAAAACTCCTCTTTATACGTCTGTTCTCTTGAAAAGGGAAGTTGGTACTCTGACTGTTTACCAAGGGAAAAAGAACAAAAATGTTCTTCTGTATAGTACCATGCATACAGATGTTGAAATACAAAATAATTCTAAACACCTTCCCGAAACAGTGAGCTTCTACAATAGCACAAAATTTGCTGTAGATGTCTTGGATCAGATGACGAGGAAGTATTCTGTCCGCTCTGGTACTCGTCGATGGCCTGTCCACGTATTTCACAATATCCTTGATTTAGCAGCCATCAACGCATGGATCATTTTTAACCTAGTGACAGGGATCAAGATAAGTAGGAGGAATTTCATCCTTAATCTAGCAGAAGAATTACGTAGAGACTATATGGAAACCAGAAATCAGGAAAGGATGACAAGGGAAGGAAAGGAAAAGGAAGAAAAGGAAGATGGTGATGAAGAAAGAGAAGAAGCGGAAATTCCTACGAAAGTTAGAAAACTATGCCAAACGAGGAAATGCAGAAACAAGATAAATGAAGTGTGCAGTAAATGCAAGAGATATGTTTGTGGGCCGTGTACATATAAAGTAATAAAGACAGTAGTTTGTGATGCTTGTAAGTAGGATTAGGTACTATACATAGTCATATCTTATGATTGTTCTTTCTCTTAACATATTCATGGGTACTTAGGTTCTCCAGTATGATTAATTTCTATTAATTTTAAAACTACTGCGATACAATTAGTATGGTTGCAGATAAATATTGTGAACTATGATCTTTAATTTTAGTAATATTATGTTCCCATTGTTGTTGTAAAATACAGTGATACTGTTAAAAAATGTAATTAAAGTGATACATTGTTATCAAGACCATTAATATTTTCATTAATCAGAACAGCATGCAATTACAAAGAAAGTGGTCACTTTGACCACATCGGCGGTTCTAAGTATAGTACTAGTTCCGGCGGTTCTAGTGTTAATTTAATTTAATTGCAATGGAGCACAGGCTCCGGTGGCAATTTCCCTGCACACCCATCTTCCCCCTATCCTGCACCTACCTACATTTGCCCTCTACAAATTTTATCTTTAAATTCTTTCAAAGTTTTCGGTAAATTATTCATCATTTCTCTTGGTAACTCATTCCAATCCCTGACACCCTTACCTATAATGAAGTAAACAAAAATGGCGATGATAAGAATATTAATAAACGCAAAAGCAGTATTAGTAACTGTTCGGAGCAGGGTAGGCTTGTAGTAAGTAATGAAGACAAATTTCAAACTGGCATTGTAATGACAAAAAAAGAAATTAATGGTAGTGAGAATGTTGTTGAGCAAGTGGCGCATAGTAATGACAATAATATAGAAGTGTCCGATTGTGACATAATATTTAATTATATTGACAAGCTCATGCATGTAAGTATTGTAAATGCAAGAGTCAACTTTGAATAAGATATTAGCAATTAAATAAAATTAAAAGTTAAATTTACTGTCTTAAAATACGTTTCAAGAAGTTGAATCACTGACGCAAAAATAGTTAGCCAGAGGATTCTCCTTGAAAATCGTTACTCTGTTTGTTAGCTTCACCTGAACTACTTTAAAATGATTCAGACTCAAAATGACTAGATTTTCGGAGGAAACAATATATAATGACAAAATAAAAGTGTTTAAATATGGGAATAACAACTAAAACAAAAAGCTAAATGTATTTATAGAGGCGAAAATTTCCATTAGAAATATTTACTAATATTATTTATCATGATCATTAGAGATGGGAAAGGTCTGGAGGCAAGGAATGGGAAGGAGTTTGGGCATATCGTTTTAAAGGGACCATCTTCTGGAGTGATTTGGGGAATCCATGGAAAACCCAAATCTGAATGGCCGGAAGAGGAACTCGCGTCCTCCCGAATGCGACGCCAGAGTGTTATCGCCCACCTATCATGCTCGGTCCCATTGATAGAATTTTACAGAATTGCAGAGTAGATTTTCAAATGTATACATTGTTCAAAAAGAAACGATGAGGAAGTTTGGATCACGCTACCAGACTTGACATGGCACAGTATCACATTTCTGGCAATTAAAGTAAGTGCCAATCTCACTCAAATATACTGCTGTACAAAAACCAGGGCACTTCTTATTCATGAGAGGCGCCTGACGAAGCTAAGCGGTTCTTTTCTTGATATGCCATAACAGAAGATTCTCTGTCTGTTTCCTGACGAAGTAGCTTCTGGGTACTAAGAAGCTTAGTCCACTCCAGTGGTTTGGAACCTTCCGATATGGCGTCTGTCCTACCGAAATCCACGATTTCTGAGATTGCAACGAAATTTTCACGAATTTTTTCCCGATTTTACAGTTTCAGGTTGGCAACCCATTTCTTTTATGTTTTACGTGGAATTATTCGATCGATTATGTGATAGATTGTTAAGTACCTTTTGCAGAATGTTCCGTATATCTCTTGGGGACTACCCCTGAGCGTTTGTGTCCTACATTATCGACGTTTTTAGGGGAATCCCGAGCTAGTTCGCTTGTCTATATTCTATTGGTAACCATTTCAATAAATACATTTTGTTGATAAAATGTACATAAATGTTATTAAAGACAATGTGATGGGAAATGCAGTAAGAGACAATATGCCGTATTTGGTGAATTATTTGCATTCAACGTGTGTCGAGATATTCCCATAGTCGGCAACCTCCCACCAGCAGCTGATGGAATAAGCTTTCCAAGAGTTAATATCTTTTTGTTAAATAACTTAATAAATGAATTGAAAATTCCGTTGTTTCTGTTATTTTGATTTTGTTTTACTAGTATTAACTAGTGCTTATTCACGATACAAAATTTTTATTAAAAAATTCTGGTATTAGTTTTTAAATTTTAAATTCCCTACTATTTAACAAAGATAAAGAAGATTAAAATAATATAACGTAGTAAAGTAATGAAGTTTTAAACAAAATTAAATAACTTATATTTCATATTTTAACTTTAAAAAAATCCTCACTGCCATCTTCTGACTTCAGTTTATACTACACGGAACTAAAAAGATAATATGAAAATTAAGCCCGTCTTAGAATGTAAGTTGAAACCAAAAAAATTTTTCCAACTTTTGATACCTAATCTGTCTTCTAGTTGCAACAGTAGATTGCCATCAATTTGCTGCACAGTTTGGCGTGAAGTTGGTAGCAGGTCTTGAAGTTCCAAACCTGTTAGTAAAATTGGCGTCAAACTGATAGAAATTCATCGACAGCACATCATGTCCAGCAAAAAGTGGGTATTAGGGTTGTATTGTTTTTCATAAATCGACTTTGGGTACAAATATACCGATATTAGCGGACAGATATACCGATTTCGCTTTTGATGTTCCACACCACTGGTACACTCGTTGATGTCAGCTAACCACGATGTTTCTCTGCATCCAACGCCGGCTGTCATTTTCTTTTATAGGGTCAACTGTAACATAGTTCCTCAGGATGTGACCGAGATATTGTATTTTGCGCAGTATGGTTACAAAAAGAAGTTCACAGCTCAGTTTGAGTCTTTGAAACACTTTTTTATCATTGATACTCGAGCCATTCTTCTGTGGACCCGCATTTCAAACGCTTGTGTTCACGCCTCTACAGCACACATTATTACCGATCAGCAGAAGCTCCGAACATGTATTACGTTGTTATTAATAAACAGAGCTCTCATGATGTTAAATGTAGCCCTGGCTGTTACAAAGTAACAGCACGTTTCCTTTTCAGAGTCTTCGTTCTTTGAAATATCAGTTCTCAAGTACTTAAAACAGTTCTTTTTGATGAGTTGTTCATTTAGTCGTACTGAAGCATTTTGGTGAGGATGATAACTAAAGACGGTGAACTTCGTTGAATGAATGCTAATACTGTGATTGCTTTATATATATATATATATATATATATTTTACTTGTGGCTTTACGCATCTTCGACGTCGAGGTCATTAGAGGCGACATGGGACTGGGGACAAGGAACGGGTAGGAATTCACCCAGGGCCAATTTAAGGAAGCATCCTGGCATTCGCCTGGAGTGATTTGGGGAAACCATGGAAAACCAAAATGTGGATGCCCGGATGGGGATTCAAACCTGCATCCTCCCGAATGCGAGGTCAGAGCGTTAACCGCTCATCCACCACGCTCGGTTACTGAGGTGGCATTTAATGCTTCTCATCAATATTGCAAGTTAACTACAAGCTACCATATATATATATATATATATATATATATACATAACTTATGGCTTTACGCCTCGTCGACGTCGAAGTAATTAGGGGCGGGATGGGATTAGGGACAAGGCACGGGAAGGAATACAGCCATGGCCTTTTGGAGGAATCATCCTGGCATTTGCCTGGAGTGATTTGGGGAAACCACCTAGAATATAACTAAACCATAAACTCTAAACCTTCAAGTGCCTCCTAGTAGCTTCTGTTTGCATACAGTTGCATAAAAGAGTAGACAATATGTTGTGTACAAGGCGTATATTGGCGATGAGGCTTGGAAAGATAGTGGTGTAAGAATGAAAAGTAATGCATGGAAGGGAAAAGATGACCATGACCACAAGCTGGCACTCGATTTCAGGCACAAGGGTATAGTAAGATTCTCTAAGGGCATCAGGGATTGGAATAAGTTATCAAGAGAAATGATGAATAAAAAACGCTGAAAGAATTTAAAGTTAAAATTTGTAGAGGGCAAATGTAGATGGGTGCAGGAAAGGGGGAAGATGGGTGTCTAGGGAAATTGCCGCCGGAGCGTGTGCTCCATTGCAATTTTAATTAAATGTTATAAATATTAGAAACATGGTCCCCAGTGTCGCAAAGAAGAGGCCAGGACTACAAAATGGCATTGTATAGCGGTGAACGTGGTATCGCGTGCAACTCGGCCGACCCCTGACCTACTGAGACAAGGATATCTGGCGAGTCATCGACCACTTAGAATCTCGAGGCAGCAATAAGGTGTACTGGAGTCAACTTAATGTACTTGCTTTCCACACTCTTAGGTACTGAGCATAAAAATCGAAACAAATGTTAAAAGGTATTAACTAATTACCACTCCGCTCGCTGAGGGCTATATAATGTAACCGACGCAGTTGAAAATGTCGAAACATTCCTCAAAAAAATTGAGTATAAATTTTTTACTAAAAGAAATAGAATTTTAGAGGTCAAACAGAAGATAGAAGTTATTGCTACTTGTTACATGAAGTTAAAATGTATCGAAATTTGAATAAGGGCATAATGTGAAATAAAAATTAAAAAGGATTTAAGAATAGGCTAGTGCAAATAAAACTGAAATAAATACGTAAGTACATGCTTCAATGAAAAAAAAAATTTACGGTATCTTCTCCACCCTGTTCGTAATAAATCAGATATTTTGTTATAGCTTTACTGAGTTGATGGTTTTCAAAACTGGTTCGTTATTCCCAATATATTCCATTTCCAGCTAATGACGCTTTAATATGTGGTTTTATATACGGACCGTAAACATCTCGTGGCTAAGGCAGCTGAGACACCATGACGTTGTCTAACGCATCACATGGAGTTAG
Organism: Vandiemenella viatica; assembly: GCA_031002005.1. Lineage (NCBI taxonomy): Eukaryota > Metazoa > Arthropoda > Insecta > Orthoptera > Morabidae > Vandiemenella > Vandiemenella viatica. The sequence continues at coordinate 128,117,557 of CM061920.1, forward strand.
AAGGGTTCGCGTCCCCGAACTGGAAGAAATCTTCGTCTTTCGGGATTTGATCAGTAGGGTGGGGCAGTTGTTGATGCGTGATTCATAATCATCAGATTGTGTATCAAAGTCCAGTTTTAAATCCTACTCCTCTGGGCAGTGCGTATGAAATGAGGACACTTTTAACAGTGGTTTCAGATATGGAAACTAGACTTAGCTGCCCCGTTGGTGTCTTTCGGAAGTAAAGGTCTGAGTGGGTTGGCAATGTATTTCAGCTCATTTTTCTTTCAATCCAAAACAACCTATTATACTGAATACACATACATATCATTGCAGTCATCCATTCAAGATAATACGAACACAGTATTCCACTGGTTGCCGTTATCGGGAGCGAAGATGGGTCATCAATGCTATCGGAGCGGAGCTCAAAACCCTTCTCAGCAACCTCGCCAGAATTATCTGACCACTTCACTAAGTCCCCGCCGCGGTATTAGGCTGTTGAAAGAACTACCTCCCACCTGTATTTCGTGGGGGATGTCGGTCTCTACAAAGAGGAGCAGTTCCTTTGGCCACCGAGAATGTTGAACGGTTCCCAGTATTCACTTAGGAGAAGGCAAGGGGAAACCCCCAGTAAGTTATCCCCGAAAAGTTGTTATGGAGTATATTCTCCACGCAAATCGCCAACGAATGGACAAAGAGTACGGCACACACCTTGACTATTGTCATCTTATGTTACACTTAATGCACCATGAAGATAGTTTTTCGACTTTTTTTGGCATCTTGATTTTTATTTTTCTTATCGCATTACGCTCTGTCGATGTCGAAATCATTAGAGGTGGGAAAGGACTTTGAGCAAGGAGCAAAGAATTCCCCTGGAATGATTTGGGGTAACATGGAAAACCGAAATCTGGATGGCGGGATGGAGATTCGAATCCGCGTCCCTAGGAATACGAGGCCAGAGCGTTGCCGCTCAACCACCACGCTTGGTCCCGGCACCTTGATTAATCCACTATCAAAAATCAGACGATCAAATGGAAATTCTGTGTACAAACGACCAGTAGGCGAACTACTATACAGAAATCTGATTCGTGTGCTTCCAATTACGATATCTCACCATTTATCTTTAACGTTGGAAATGTTTTACTGATTTTTGTCTTTATAAAAATAAGCAAAATTTGTAGCACATCCTGCATTTTTGTATAAAGTATGTGATTTTTTAGAGAATTTTTACAATCTACAATTAGTGATATGTTTCTTAGAGGACGAGGGCATCAGGGATGAAAACTTATGAAGGAACGAATGAATATGTAAGTAATCTAAGACTGTAGCAATATTTCATAAATTTTCCAAGTGATCTATCAAATTTTCAGGGAAGTAATGAAAAAATAGACCAAAATTTCATTTAGAAGGCTGTACCTTGTCCAGCATGTCTGAAGGAAACAAGTCGTTAGTACGCCCTTCTACTTTATCGAATCTGTACCAATCACCGGAGCGGTCTGAGTACTCAGCGGATAAACGCTCACCGTCAAAATTCAAGTTCACAAGTTGGAACCCAGGTAGGGCCAGGAATTTTTTACGTGTTTTACTTTGTTCATATTATCTGCACCATGACGCTCCGTGGTTTGCATCCCATGTTAAACTGTAGATCCCTGATGAAGTTATTGGCCATTCTACCTATGACATACTGGCTTAATATGCCTCATCCGTGCATTTTACTTCAAGGATTTATGGAGAATAATTTCTAAGGATTGTTACTACATCTTATTTAACTACCCCATCTGGGCATCCAGATTTGGGTTTTCCATAGTTTCCCAAATCACTCCAGGCAAATGCCGGGATGCTTCCTTCTAAAGGCCATGGCCGAATTCCATCCCATTCCTTGCTCCCCATCCTTTCCCGTCTCTAAAGACCTCGCTGTTATAGATTTAAAAAAGTAGATTAAAAAAAATAAAAAAATAAAAATTATTTAACTACATCTTCTTTAAAAACATTGTGGCATTAGAAACAGGCATTTTACTCTAGAGATTCTGCCATGTCCTAATTGCTTCGCTCAAAGACCGACCACAGTACTTGTTTCCAGAGTAATTTTTTGGCTACACATTGTGTAACATTTATGATCATTGTTGATAAATGGGATAAATGTAAAATAATAATTTACAGTATTTTGAACTGTCATTTTTATTTGGCAATGTTAACAACAAATATTTGCATCTATGTGAGCTTCTGATCTAATGGTTGTTTTTAGGTTATAACTAGCTGGTACCCACGACTTCGTTCGTGATTGTAAAGAATTCATATTCACAGCTATAGACATATAACCACCCTAGTGCACGATGGGAGACTCGATACTATTACCACACACAAGTACCAGTCTTCTGCGCTATGTAGTTCCGGCAGCAAGGTAAAATTTACGGATACACACAAGTCTTTGGATGAAACACGAAAATATTCATGATCGACCAATTTCAAACACCATATCTCACACACTCCCACAGTTACCGAATTTCGGCCAACGTTGTGATCGATGGGAGACTCTGTGTTACTACCACACACAAACGCAAGGGATCTGCGATTGATAGTTTTCACTTAAAAGTGATACACCGTGACACATGCGTCTTTGGCAGAAATATGAAATTGCCGCAGGTCGACCATTTTCATCCCCCATATTTTCCACACCCCCATAGCTACAGACATCTAACAACCATAGTGCACGACAACAGACACGATTCTACTACCACACATAAACACCGATGCTCTATGCTATGTAGTCGTGGTAGAAAAGTGAAATCTGCGGAGACACATGCCTTTCGTCGAAATAAGAAAATATCCTTGGTCGGCCACTTACAACTACCATATCTACCACAGTACCACAGTTTCTGAAATTCGGCCGCTGTTGTGATCGAAAGGTGACTCTGTGCTACTACTACACACAAACGCCAGTTATCTTTGATCTGTAGTTTTCGCTGAAAAGTGATACACCATGACACTTTTGTCTTTGGCAGAAGTATGAAATTGCCACAGGTCGACCACTTTCAACCCCCATTTCCCCCACATCCCCATAGCTACCGACATCTAACAACCATAGTGCACTACATGAGATACGATTCTACTACCAAACACAAACATCAATGCTCTATGCTATGTAGTTGTGGCAGAAAAGTGACATATGCGAAGACAGTCGAAATGCGAAAATATCCTTGGTCGGCCACTTACAACCACCATATCTACCACAGTACCACAGTTTCTGAAATTCGGCCGCTGTTGTGATCGAAAGGTGACTCTGTGCTACTACTACACACAAACGCCAGTTATCTTTGATCTGTAGTTTTCGCTGAAAAGTGATACACCATGACACTTTTGTCTTTGGCAGAAGTATGAAATTGCCACAAGTCGACCACTTTCAACCCCCATTTCCCCCACATCCCCATAGCTACCGACATCTAACAACCATAGTGCACTACATGAGATACGATTCTACTACCAAACACAAACATCAATGCTCTATGCTATGTAGTTGTGGCAGAAAAGTGACATATGCGAAGACAGTCGAAATGCGAAAATATCCTTGGTCGGCCACTTACAACCACCATATCTACCACAGTACCACAGTTTCTGAAATTCGGCCGCTGTTGTGATCGAAAGGTGACTCTGTGCTACTACTACACACAAACGCCAGTTATCTGTGATCTATAGTTTTCGCTGAAAAGTGATACACCATGACACTTTTGTCTTTGGCAGAAGTATGAAACTGCCACAGGTCGACCACTTTCAACCCTCATTTCTCCCACACCCCTATAGCTACCGACATCTAACAACCATAGTGCACTACATGAGATACGATTCTACTACCAAACACAAACACCAATGCTCTATGCTATGTAGTTGTGGCAGAAAAGTGACATATGCGGAGACAATCGAAATGCGAAAATATCCTTGGTCGGCCACTTACAACCACCATATCTACCACAGTACCACAGTTTCTGAAATTCGGCCGCTGTTGTGATCGAAAGGTGACTCTGTGCTACTACTACACACAAACGCCAGTTATCTGTGATCTATAGTTTTCGCTGAAAAGTGATACACCATGACACTTTTGTCTTTGGCAGAAGTATGAAACTGCCACAGGTCGACCACTTTCAACCCCCATTTCCCCCACACCCCCATAGCTACCGACATCTAACAACCATAGTGCACTACATGAGATACGATTCTACTACCAAACACAAACATCAATGCTCTATGCTATGTAGTTGTGGCAGAAAAGTGACATATGCGAAGACAGTCGAAATGCGAAAATATCCTTGGTCGGCCACTTACAACCACCATATCTACCACAGTACCACAGTTTCTGAAATTCGGCCGCTGTTGTGATCGAAAGGTGACTCTGTGCTACTACTACACACAAACGCCAGTTATCTGTGATCTATAGTTTTCGCTGAAAAGTGATACACCATGACACTTTTGTCTTTGGCAGAAGTATGAAACTGCCACAGGTCGACCACTTTCAACCTCCATTTCCCCCACACCCCCATAGCTACCGACATCTAACAACCATAGTGCACTACATGAGATACGATTCTACTACCAAACACAAACACCAATGCTCTATGCTATGTAGTTGTGGCAGAAAAGTGACATATGCGGAGACAGTCGAAATACGAAAATATCCTTGGTCGGTCACTTACAACCACCATATCTACCACAGTACCACAGTTTCTGAAATTCGGCCGCTGTTGTGATCGAAAGGTGACTCTGTGCTACTACTACACACAAACGCCAGTTATCTGTGATCTATAGTTTTCGCTGAAAAGTGATACACCATGACACTTTTGTCTTTGGCAGAAGTATGAAATTGCCACAGGTCGCCCACTTTCAACCCCCATATCTTCCACATCCCCATAGCTACCGACATCTAACAACCATAGTGCACGACAGGAAAGACGATTCTACTACCACACACAATCACCAAAAGTCTATGTTATGTAGTTGTGGCAGGAAAGAGAAGTATACGGAGATACGAATTTTTGGTTGAAATATGAAATCGCCCTGCACTGACCAACTTTAATCATTATATCTCCAACATCCCCACAGCTATCGTCATTCGGCCAACGTTGTGCACGACAGGAAACTCCATGCTACTTCCACCCACAAACATCAGTGATCTGTGCTAGGTAGTGGTGGCTGAAAAGTGAAATATAGGAAAAAACACGTCTATTTTTATATATATATAAGAATATAAGATTACCTTTCAGCTTCAGCTCTTATTCTTCATTACATATTAGGTCTACCACTCATTACACCCAATCTCTCATGGAATATTGACAGTACCTTTTTTGGCAACACTAACAAGGAAATACTGAAAGTACACACTGGGCTCCATTTAATGTTCGAATGTCTACACTTGTTTCGAACGGGACAGCTTCAGTTTGACTGGATTTATGACCATGCATATAGGTAATTGGTTTAATTATATCAGTTGGAATATTTCGTATGGCATGGATAGCGATTACTGTGCATATTGTTGGGAACAGCATAAGAAAAACAAATCTCTGAGATCGTTATCTAGGACCAGAATCGGTCAACTTAGGAATGTAGACAAACTCACTAGAATAAAAGCAACGCAAGCCGTTTACTTGTGTTTCTTTGACCTTGTAAGCAGTTTCATAATTATATTCATTGTATTATGAAGCAAAAACTAAAATAAAATATCCAATACAATCACTACGGTAATATAACAGGTTAAGATATAGACAAACTATCGCTGGTGTGCCATGTCCGAGTTTTTCAAGAACTGTTGTCTTTCACTTGATACTTTGTACTCTGCGAGTGAAAATTGGTTTGTGGTGATGAGATCACCACTTGCCCGCAATTAATGCTGCAGCTGACAGCATTTCGTGCGAACCGGAGATGAATAACAACCGAGTCTTCAGAATGCGAGCATTATCATCATCGTGACTCGCTTCTTTGAATACGCCAGAATCAGCAAAAAAAGACAAGTAACAGTGAGACAATAGCAACACTCTAGGAGAAATTTATTTCTTTACGATACCAGGATTTTCAATTTTACTTCACTCAACAGATTCCAAAATAATTGCAAGTTTGGAAATCGTACAAAATCGGATCATTTCTGTAAGGTGTTTTTCTGTCACAAGCAATTATCTTTCTTGGTAACTAACCGAAATAAATGAATGAGGTATCATTTTAAAGTTTAAGGTCTCCACTTTGATCAAATAATATTTTAAGAAAAGAATTCAACCTTTAAAGGGAAAAAATGTTAATATTTCCAAAATGCGGTTTTTTGTACCACGAACCCTTTATCTCCCTGCATTCTTAACCAAAATCGATAAATGAAGTGTAATATTAAATATTAAGATCTCCGCTTTGGTGACATCATATATTAAGAAACTAATTTTTCGTTCTACCATTAAAGGGCAAAAGTATCAATATTTCTACAACGCGTTTTTGTGTCACGAGCCATTCATATCCCTTGATATCTAACCGAAATCGATAAATGAGGTATCACTGTAAAGATTAAGGTCTCCGCCGTGGTCACATGATATTTTAAGAATTTTTCAGAATTAGACCCTTAAAGGGCAAAAGTAATAACTGTGAAAGTCGCGCGTATGAGACAGTTTAGAGCAGTGTTTCCCAACCTTTTTTGGGTCATGTCCCACTTTCAACATTATTTTGCCCCCCATAACATAATTTTTAATAAAAAAATATTTGTTATTAAAGAAATTGATATAGGATGGTTTTTGAAAGAAAACACTTTAATATTATCATAAAACACTGTAAGTAAAATTAAAAAACATATAATGAAATATTAAAATTCAAATTCAAAAGATTTATAATAAACATTTATTATGGCAATTTAGTGTGATCCTTTTAAGGATTTGCTTTTTTGCTATATTTTGTAACCATATCTGGCATTGTGTTTAAATAACCCAAAGAGAAAGCGGTAAAGTCGTATCAAGTCAATTTCTAAATTGCTCCCTAAAAAAACCAAATTGCCCCCCTGTGGGGCGTGGGCCCCACGTTGGGAAACACTGGTTTAGAGCCAAGCCGCTATATAGCAGTAGCACATATCACAGATATATTAATGAACTGCTTTACTGGCACCAACTTTTGTTACGTATTCGTATTACACTTAAAAAATAAACAATTGAAACAAATGAGTCGGTTCTTCTTTCATCCTATTACAAATCCAAACCTTACTATTTTCATTCGCGAATTTTTCGCACTGGTCATCTACAGCTTTATAGCTTTTAATCTATCATCTCATTATAGGCTCCAAATAATAGAGTTTTTATCACGTTAATTGAACATGGGTCTAAAATACCATTCTATATATGTACTATTATAAATCTGTAAGCAAGCTGCATCTGTCTGATGTTTTGAAACGGTATCTCGAAAAATCTGTTTCAGCAATTTGGATGGTGTTTTCAAAGTTTTAGAGCTAATGGGCCTAATTAAAATCTGACGAAGTAGCTTATAATTTATATGTGCCGAGGAAGGGAAAAAGATATTAAAATCGTTTCCGATGGAACAAATATCGGCCACGGATCAATCTGTATTTGAGATGGACAATTCTTTCAAAAAACATTGACAAACCATTGCACATGTAAGATGAAATATGTATAGTTCCTTGGTGCCTTTGGCAACGTTATTCCAGTCCCCATTTCAACCTAACAACAATCGCTAGCAGCAAAACGAAAAACCTATTGTGCATGTTGCAACGTGTAGTTCCTTGTGGCTTTAGCGAATTTTTTTAATCCAGTTCGCATTTCAGCCAAACCAACTCACTTTTGAGGGTATCTCGAGAACTAATCGAGATATATATATAAAAAAAATTCTTCATATTGTCCCGTCGAGTTAAATAAGATTCCGTTATCAAATTGTGGATGCATGTTTATTGTGGAATCCCCCGTTAATCAAACCAGTATGTCATAGGTGAACTTCAGAATGCGTAACTAAATTGGGGATTTAACTAAGTTAAATATAAAAGTCTTTGTGCACCTTATTTTGGTAGCAATATAAAACAGAAATTAAACCAAGAAATAATTTTTTTATTATTTTTATGGAATATCCGTAAACTGGATGAGCAGTAGTAATTTTCGTGGCATTATTTAGCGCGGCACAGTCCTATTCGTTGGCAATGGCCGCTCGCTGTTGGTACTAATAAGCATTCAATTTGTTTGCGTATTAATGCAACCTGGAAACTTGACCACAGGCTGCTCTGCTTTCATGCCCTTTTTGTTTCCATTACTTTGCTCCTAGATTCATTACAACTTGTCAGCAACAAATTACGTTTAGGTTACCCTGGTGTGAGGAGTGGTATCAGCATACGATCATTACTGCAAAATTAACCAAACCGATGTGTGGAGAGCTGTGCGCAAAATATAACTACAAGATTCTAGTCACAGAGCCCTTTAATACGAAATTATATTTTATACGTAATGGTCCATGATCCATTACAACCTAAACACAAACTCCTTTAGTATGAAATTATGTTTCATTTCATATGCATGATATTAGTAGTAATTACTGCAACGCGAGTAAATGCAGAAAAACGGCGTCAAATACAATTCAATGCATAGGCGGCTAAGAAACTTTTAGGAGAATAATTTCTGTGAGTTTCTCATTAAATCGTCTGCATTTTCCAGCCAATTTCATCAACTAATCAGCTGTTAGTAAATTTAAAAAAGCGGGCAAGATAATTTAAAAAAAATCGCAGACAATAAGTGACTGGCGCTGATACTTCACAATGCAAGAGGACATTCCAACGAATAGGACTTCGCCCAGCTAAATAGTAACAACGGAAATTACTGTTCTAATTCAGTTTATCGACGGTTCAAATAAAATAAAAAATATATTTTTCTTGGCGTATTGTCTGCTTTTTTCTACCAAAATAAAGTCTTTATTCGTGAATGTTTATTATTGTGTCTATCCGTATGTACATCATCGTGAAGGTTACGTAATTTGAAAGGATTGGCTTCATAGATTGTTTTTTTTTTCGGTGTTCGTTATAATCAGAAAACGTTTCTATTGCCATTTTTAAGTAGGTATTATCAGTAGTATTCAACTACACGGTTGCCTCTTCATAATAATATTTGGTATTAGTAAAAATATGTAAAGGATTTTTACACATACCAAGGATCACGCGCGTGAAGCAGTAGCAAGTGCTAATAGAAAATAAATTTAGAAATAGTTTAGGAATTATTTGTCTCTTCTTGTTCTTATCTCATTTGGGCCTTACCTCTCTTAAAAGCAAAAACTTTTTTAAAGTCAAATATTTACCTAGCACTCACAAAAAATAATTCTGAAATGTTGTGTTTGTGATACAATTGTCCATTGGGAAGAAGAAAAACAAAATTTAGTAAAAATGCTAAAAATTAAGTGAAATTATCAGTTGGTAAATAAATATCTTATGAAAAAAGCAGCTGCAGAAAGAATTTGTGAAAAAGAAAATAGATTTTTAGAATATAAAATACGATTATGGTTACTGATGACAAAAAGCTTTTTTATATCTAAATGTTATGGATTAACTTGTTATACTATATCTGCAAACACGTGTTGATTAAAACTGTCATATTCGTTCACATTAAGTACATGAAATCCAACTTTTTTTATGAATAACTAGGAGCACAGTACTTAAGAAAACCCTGCAATAAATAACTTCTAAACAAGTTCTTCGACACAAAAACATTCGATCACGTCAAAAATCCGGGTCTTAACTTAAAATTAGAGAAAGCTGTCATACATATTGTCCACAAAAACCTCTGATTTGCTCCGATTAACAAGTATGAAGAGAAGATTATGAAAATAACACCATTAAATGCGCAAACTTTAATACACGAATGTGACATAACTTTTCGATAGATTAGTCCATAAATTCTGGAACAAAACTGTTCACATGAAGAGAGTTGTTAGTCAAATATAAAAATAAGTGAATAGTAAGTTCCAAACAATACAATCGATCAGCTGAATATACGAATTTCGGGTAAAAATAATCATTCGTAACCGAATTATTGCCTAAATAACATTCTTCAGTAGAGAAACATACGCGCATCGTGTCTAAAATACTGGAAACAAGTTGAGAAGCTGATCTCTTAAAATCGAAATATTTAATTATCGTAGTAGTCTTATATACCTTTTGATATGAAAAAAGTAAAGCAAATAAAATTAGCACTTATAGAATAAATATCGCAGAGAAAAACTTATTGGAAATAGATTTCTCCAGTTCATACAAAAGCAAGAACAATAAGTTTTGATCGTGTTCTGCATAATCGTCAGTGTTTATTAATTACGTTTTCTCTAATATTTTTATTCTTAATAGGATGGTTGCAGCCAGTGCAGGTATTAGGTTTATCGTAAAGTTTTTCATAAGTCAGCAATGCTACGTAACGTTGCAATGTGTCTGTCAAATGTTATGCTTACCTACGCACTTTCAGATGGTGAAGTACAACTGCAGCTCTCGACGGCAAAGTCAGACTGTCAACGTGGCGCCTGGATGCAATTACGTTTATAACGATCGGCAATGGACCCCATTAACTACCATAGCACGTGCGTCTGTAAGTAGCAACGGCGGTATATAAAAATGACGTAATAGTCGCAACTAACTCGTAACCACAACGTTCACACTTGCTGCAGATGTTACTTACCTCAACCACAATAGTCTTTCAGTCAGCATAGACAATGCACTGTCGTGAAACGGGTCATTCAGACGGATGAATCTATGGGTTGGAAAATACAAGAGTGACCTTCAATATTCAGTTAATTATAACTGGCAGGGAATCTTTATAACCACTTTACTGATAAAAAATCGAACAGGATTGAATACAGTCGATATTATAAAATATGACTTCTTTTGCAGTACAATTTGTAACATATAAAAGGATATTGATTAATATTTATATCTGAATTCGTAAATGCTTCAAAATGAACAGATTAAGTCGATATCAAACTTAAGGGACCAAGATACAGTATTGTAGCCCCATCAAAGTAATTAAACGGAGTGTTCTGATTAGAAATAAATTAATGGCTTTGAGATATCATCATCAGCCAGTTCAATCATTAAATGATATGGCCTCTTATGATTTCAGGTAGAGATTCAGCGGTCTTCTCCATGTCGAACGATCTTGGGCGATCGATTGTCAGTTAACTCCAACAACCCTGCGTATTTCCTTGTTCCATCGGTCTGGCGGACTTCGTCTCGGTATTTGATGACCTCTTGGGCACCGCTCTAACATTGCTTTTGTCCATCTTTCCTCTTTCATCTGAACACCACGGCAAGCTCACTGCCACTTCAAGGAGGCTGTCTCTTCCAAGATGTCTGTCACCCCTGTGACTCATCTAATGTCGGTCTTTTCTACTTGTCTTTTATAGTTAAACCTAACATTGACCTCTCCATAACTCGCTGTGCTGTTTCAAGTTTTCCTTTCACAAATTCGTTTAGTGTCCAGCTCGCACAGCCGTAAGTCAGAACAGGAAGAATGCAATGCTCGTAAACTATTTGCTTTATTTGTGGACATATTAGATTTGACGATAATGGAGTGCTTCGCGGAAGCTTGCCATCCCAGCTTGTTGCGACGGAAAATTTCAGGTCTTACATCTCCTCTGATATTACCAAGCTCGCCAAGGTAACAATAATAATGAAGAAATGATCAATTCAAATAATTATATGCATAAATTGTGTACTAGTATTAAAATTAAAATTAATTACTTCTTGGTATAAGGTACTGTCGTGGCGTAGTAGGTGACTGGGTTCTTTTAAAATAGAGGTTTCGAAAGTTTTTGTTAATTCTCCGTAATAACAATGATATTTCAGAGGAAACTCACTTAGTATGTAATATTAAAATACAAGTTCTCGCAAACCACACACTCCTCCCGCCCCATCCCACTCCCGATATGTCTTCATGCATCTTGGTAGAGCATCTTCCCACTTTAAAAGTGCCCTGAGTGGGGATCAAACCAACGAACCATAAGCATTGGAATACGGCGCGATGCCTTAACGTCCGTACTTATCCAGCCGTGATACATTAATGGCTTTTATTCTGAAATGGAAGTAGCAATATCTAATTTACAACTTTCAACCTTCGATTTATCATAAATAAAGGTTTCAAGGTGTCTGAAGCATTAGCGAGGAACACCCCAGATGTTGTACTGTTTCCGTGATCGCACTGAAACAGTTACTTGCTAACTTACAGAAATTACTGAAAATAGTATTGACGTTAAAAACTAGTTTTCTTTTGTTGCTACGGCGGCCGGCCATGTAGAGTAATAAGATATACCACAGATTTTTTGAAAAAGTTATTTTAACAACCTTCGGTCTTTATGACCATTCAGCCAACTTCAAATATTTAAATTTATTCTATATAATTTAACTTCTGTTATTGTGTTGTGATATAATATATTGAAACTATTACAGTTGTATTCATAGTTTTCACGATTCTTTCTTACCCAACAGAATTCATATGTCACTGTGCACAATATAACTTTATAGTATGATACAAAAAGTTAAACTACAAGTTTTATACAGAAACAAAATTTCAAAAGAAACATAGTTGAAAGGTAATATCCGCTTCTGTGAAGTGACAGCCTATCGCCCCGTACACAACATGTCGTCCACAGTGAGATTTCAAACAGAAAAAACTCCATCGACATTTGAGCGGTATTTTCTACCGCAGCAAAGAAAAAAAACTGACATAGTACAGCACAAATTTTGTTGAAGTAGTGATGTTATTTTTCGTGAAACAGTAATAAATATGAGAAATGTTTCTAGATAGCTATTTCTTGTACTTTTATAAGACCACTACGAAATGTACTATGGAAGATTTATTTTGCTTTAACTCGGATTTCTGTTTCTAATCCAAACTTCCTACCATACTTAGTGTCTATTTATTACATTAGTAGAGTATGAAATCAGACAGAACTAAGTATGACCAGACACATTGAAATACTGCAACCAAATATTTTTCTAGGAACATTACCTTTTTTCGACAGGGAAGTTGTTAGACCATACCATTTAAGACAGTGCAATTATAAAGATAACAACACACGGAGGAAAAGATATTTCGAATAAAACCAGAGAAGTTGAGTGCCGTGCTGATATACTTTAACATTTTTCTTTTTTTGTTTTGTTTTAGTGAGAATACTGCTTTACATAATGTGCATCATACTGGTGATGCTTTTGTCCTGCTAACCGTGTGCGTGTGTGTCGTGGGAAGCCATGTCCTGCCCGTGTTTCAGCTGGGCTGGTTGCAGTCACGTGACCTGGCGCGGAGCCCGCTGCAGATGCAGCCGCTCTTCGTCGTAATCCTGCCGCTTATGCAGGACCGCGTGGCACAGAAGGATAGAGTGGTTGAGATGAGCGATTAAATCTTTACGGCGACCAACACACCTTCTTCTGTCCGCTTCGGCAATGCAGGTAACGGTTTCGGTGGGAGTGGCCTTAAAGCTTTGCCACAGGTTGACATCGTGGTCATTAAATACGGGTGCTATTCTTTACTAGGTCTTTTATTAAAGAACAGGATCTATGTAATTGCTTGCTCGGAGTTTGCAGATTTATGACAACACTATATTTCATTCGTAATGTGGGACCAACAGAACTGTCAGAATTTTGCAGAGAAGGAATTTTACAACTCTGGTTGCAGGCCATATTCCGCAGTTCCTGATCAATAGATTTTTTATTATAAATAAAATGCTGTCTAGGAACAACTATTGTTTTAGTTGTTATTTTACTCCGCGGAGGTGTTTCGCCCTTATGGTGTGGGACATTATGAGTGGCGTTATGGTGGTAATCTTAACATGGCCGTCTGTAACAGCACTTTAAACACTTTTACAGAACGTTTTGTATATGTGGCACTATTTAGCAGTTTTCCAGACTTGTAAACATGCTGTGTGTAGTAAGTAAATGCTCGTGTTTTCGTTGTTGTAATTGAATGTACTTTGTTTACAAGTCTGTAAAAGTGATAAACAATGCCACATGTACTAAACGTTCTGTAAAGGTGTTGAGTGTGCTGTTCCAGACTGCCATGTAAAGATTATCACCATACCTTCACTGTTGATGCCCCTCATCATGAGGGCGAAAAACGTATGGGGAATAAAATAACGTTAACGACAACATTTGTTCGTAGACGCCATTCATTTATTTATAAAAGTTTATTTTGTACGTGGTAGGCTTTGTTTTGTAAGGATACTTGTGACAGTTATAAATCGAAATTAATGTACGTATCTCACTTTTTTAGTAACACATAAATAAAATCATGGGAGATAATAATTTTCAGATAACTTTCACTGTCTTGGAGGTTACTTGGGTCGTTCCTTAGGAGGTGTGCAAAGCCAGCGTGTCTGCGGTAGTACAGCCAGTTCCTTTATTTCAGTACATAACAATGCAATACGGTACTGGAAGTGTACAATGTTCAAGAGGGGAACACACTTCAGGGAAAAAAAAAAAAAACAAGTTCAGCTCCAGTTTTCTGTCGAGAAATGCACTGACATCAGACTTTTGCATCAAACTTAATGATAAATTACTATGGAGTTCCAGGGTACAATCTTTATCAAGGCTATCACAATATCTTTTAAAAGATCTTAAGGAAATACACATTATTGCCGATTAATTAAAATATTAGCTTCGCTTTCTTAGCATGTGAGATTTCCGCTGGTGCATAATAATAATACCAGATCCTTCATTTTTTTTTATTGCTATCGATAAGTATCAGAGACTAATAAAGACTGAAAAAGTAGGACATAGCTGCAGACAGTAATCACCTTAAGGGGACCGGCCAGTCAAACAGCGGCCAATCAGCCTTGACGAGCTGGCTACTAGATGGAGCTTCCCAGCGGAAGAGAAGGAAGTGCTCTAGATGCATGAGTCATCCAGTGTCCAGCCAACCAGTGATAATCTATCTAAAGCAATCATTCACATCCCCGTTCAGTGTCATAGAAGGTTAGGTTATATATGGAGAGATGTACTGTGACCGCTGTAATTTAACTACAGTAACATTTGCTTGAGGCTTAATTGATTGTTTGCTATCGTTATATTCGAATGTTTCACCGATGACTTTGTAGCATAATGATCTAAGATTCACTTAGTTCCACATCTGGTTGAATGATACAAATACCTATTATTTTTAAGATCGTGGGACAAAAAATAATAATAATAATTTTTGCAAGAATGAGTGCAGAATATAAACGGAATTTGGAACTCTTCACTACGATGGTATTTTTTTGGGTATGACACTGGTTAATCTTTGAGCATACAGGAAATGTAATCAGGCAGTCTGGCGTCTGGAGATTATTAAAATTTATGTGAACGTTTAACACAAGTCTGAAAAGAGGCAAAAGAGGTAAAGGTTCCCATCATTCTGAGGAAGAAAGTTACATCTCCGAGTAAACCACTTTTCTACGCATTAAGCACAGCCTGATTTTCTATTTAAACAGTTGTCATGAGTTCAGGCAATCCATTTGATTCGTTTGAGGACCGATGCGGCCAGGCGGCATTCTTCAACTTTACTACATCGCTGTCCATCAACGAAGTAGATTTATGTAGCAAATGAAGAGACAAGACTCTAAATCCATAAATCTGAAAAATCGTATCACGGGAAACGGATAACCCAATGAAGGCGTGAATTATATGATGGAAAATTTTATCTTCTTGTTGCAGGGTTCATTGAAACCTAACTTCATCTGGGATATCGTATAAAATGTACGGAGCAGCAGCTACAAATAACTTAAACTCTTATTCAGGTTGTTTACGTCTCTAACAAAAGATCCTTTGGAAGCATTGGATTATCTCCCTACTCCTGCAGCCAAGCGATGTTAAAAAATACCAGGTATGGAGGTGGATATACTTCAGCCATTTACTGAGAGAAGAAGTGTCTGGAAATATCTCAGTACTCTGGCGATCACTTGACTAACACTTCCTGCGACGTGTACTTTGGAGCTGAAGTGAGTTTGGTCTAGACATGGTTGTAGACATGGTGGTGGCCCCTTTTTCATCGTTAGTACCGACCAGCACCGCGGCCAAGGCGTCTTCCGCTCCAAAATTGATCTATTAGTCGTCATCAGCAGTGGGCCAGACCAGACAGCAGCGAAGCGACAGGGAGAGTCCATTGTTTAGACATTCCTGTTAATTCAAACACGATGCACTTCTATAAGCTATAGGTCAGCTCTTTCTATCAAATTCGCTGTACCAAACCGACGAAAAATATTTGATCTCCAATTACATGGGATTTGTTGGTATTATGATACAATAATATCTTAGGGATTTTGATCTGCAGCGTCTAAGCTTCTTCGAGTATGGCACGAGAGATGTAGACTCAACCATCTTCCGACCATAACAACCACGGACTGTTGGTGGTTTTACTTCATAATCAAGCATTTATATTCCCACTTCAAAAATACCTGTCCCAAGGAAAAAAAAAAAAAAAAAAAAAAAAAAAAAAAAAAAAAAAAAAAAAAAAAAAAAAAAATTATACAAGGATATGAATAGATCACTTCCATCCTTTAATGTGTATCGTCGTTACCCTCTAGATGTTAATTCCTAGAAAATATTGATTTTATGTTTTTAAATTTAGTAAGATCCACAAATGTACAGAAAAAAGTACATTTACGATATCGAATGGCTTGTGAAAGTGAAATCTTCTATGACAGTAAGACTGAAGGAAATCAAATTAAAAAAAAAAACATAACAAATTCAAAGATATAATTTTGTAATTGCATACTAAAAAATCTGTACTGATGGTCAGGACTAGCGATTGGCGTTACTATCCTCTGGTAGTAAGACTATATGCGTAATAATATAATGTTTTCGGGTAACTAGTCCAGTGATCAAGATGTTTGCACATGATATTTTGGTAATCAGAATCTTTTCACCAAAAGATGGCAACGGAGATTTCGATTGCCGAAATTTCACATGCAAACATCTTGTTTACTCGGTTGGTTCCCGGGAACATTTTGTTAATTTCAAAGCCAAGGGGAACTTCGTTCTTATATACTGTACCTGCATATTCTCATAAACGGAAAAAAGTGAACTGATTCCCTCGTTAGAAATATAATTCGTCTAATATTCTCTGAATACACAAAGAAATATGTGTGTGGAATCACAGGATGCAACTATAAATATTGTTTCAGTTTTTAACAGCGTTCTATATTCACAACTGTATCACTTGGGCGGGAAAAAAGACTTCACCCAACACTGCCTGTCAATGTTAGAAATGTCTCGAAATCAGGAATCTGTATTTGGATATGAAATATTTTGGTGGTATTTCAAAGACTCGTTTAATGAAATTCAGTGGTGTAAAAATGTAAAAGCTCTCAAACTAATTATCTTGACGTAATTGATTACTTACTTTTTGCATGGTTATAAAGACTAAAATCATTAATTGTTCACGATTAATACGTCTTCCATCTCTTAAACTAGCTATTAATTCATATCATTCATATGATTTCATAAATATACACAAAATCGGATACATCAGCTACAAAATTTAGAACTTCCTCTTCCCCTTTCTCCTCTTCTCCTCACCTGATCTCGGTTTTGAATTTCGGGAAAGCTTACGTAATCATCAAATGCTGATGTGAAGTACCTTTTCGATCCAGTAATTAACTTTTCATAAAACAGATGAGCTTTAAAGTGTCATATCCGGTAACTTCCAAATTACCTTCCATTGCCTTCTGGAGACGAAGTGTGTAAAGCTAAAAATTTAAATACTGTGCTGTATTGTTACTAGAAATTTCTGCATTAAAAGAGCACATAACTAAAGACGGATAATAATGCCTAAAACATTAGAACAGTACAGACTTACACAATGAGTTTAATTATTTTTTAACAAATCAAGGTTGTGTCAATGATGCGAATCTCACCAGGGGGGGGGGGGGCGGTAGACGGAAATCTCACAAGGGGGTTTTGGGGGTGGGGTGGGGGGGTTGGACAGAAATCTAACGTCAATTTTTATTTCAGATTGCCACACTTCAAACAAACAGTAGAGCTAAAAAAAATGGTGTCCAAACTTACGAGGGCGATCTCACGCTAGGGGGGCGAGGGGTCCCACTAGATCTCACCAAGATCTTGCGCCAGCTGGATGATTCCCTGATAAACAGGAAAATTATTAGTCGTGATACACTGCTAATGTGAACAAGCTCTTCCGTAAAACAATGGGCATATAATAACTGTTATATTAGTTTGATAACTTTCTAGATAGATTTGGTTTATTTTCTAATGAAATGTTTTTTTTTCTGTATCATCATGTGTCCTCTAGAAATAGATGACTGTGTGTTAGAGTTTCACACTACGTACACATCTATGCGCAAAATTAGAAATATCAAGGAAGTAAGCCTGGAGTATACCAAATTATCTCCAGAACTGATATTTTCATAAGTTAAATGTGAGAATCTGAGCTATAGTTGTTGAGAAATAGATTACGACCCAGTCGCTGAATGAGGTAACGATATTTTGAGGACTAGGGTTTGAATCCTGGACAGGAAAAACGAATTACGATTTTCATAAATAATTTTGTGCGAGTTACTGGATGGTTACTGAATGGTGGCCAAGGCTGATTTGATTGGGAACAGTTCAAATAACTCTTCTGTAGACCATTCGAAAAAATGGCAGTAGCATCTTGTTACGTACTTGTACCAATTTCTGAGCTACATTCAAAATTATGGACTCAACTGCGTTGTGTTGAAAAATTTTAGAATATTGTTTTTAAATCACTAATAAATCAAAAAAATTTCCATGCCGTTTTACAAATAGTTACTATATTATATACTGTCACTATGTTTGGGGTATTCCATATATAATATTTGAAAAATATTTGAATATTTTTCATATATTTTTTTTCCAAGATTTATAAATGGATCGATGTGGAATTAAAACATACATATTCAAGTTCGTTTAGTGTTGAAGAACAGCTAATTTCGTCTTAAGGCCTCTCTTTCCCATACAACTAAAATTATATGTTAAAATACTGTTCCAATGATTTTTAAAGTACTTTGATCATTCGGAGAAGGTATCAGCAAGGGAATCTTCGTTAGCATAATTCATTAATACAGAAACCAGTTACACGTGCGTCACCATGTAAATAGTTGTTGCAATAGCTTTCTCTAGAATAACAATAATTCACATAACATTCATAACATTAATTAAATCCCCACTGAAAGATATATGGCTAACTGAAATGTTACACGCTTTTGTAGACGTATTTATTCTGTATTGAAATTATATTTCAAAACAAGTTTTACTATTACAAGAAATCAAATAAATGAAGAAATATAAACGCTCAAATTGTTTATAATAATTACGATTTCTATTGATGTAGCATATTGCAACGGTTGAGAAATCAGTTATTTTGGTTAGGATTAATATAACAAGTTCCGTTTACTTTTAAATTAACGGTAAAACCTCCCGGACATTAGTGACTCTATATGTAGCACCCATGTATCCGTTTGCTGCTTAGAGCTTTACGTATCGTCGACATTGTCGTCATTAGAGGAGTGAAAGAATTGGAGGCAAGGAACGGGAAGGAAGTCCACCATGTTCTTTTTGAAGGAACCATCCCTGCATTCGTCTAAAGAAATTTCTGAAATCCGTCGTAAGCCGAAATGTGGATGGTTGGTCGGGGATTTGAACTTGCGTCCTTCCGAGTGCCAGGCCAAAGCTTTACCTCTCATCAATCAGAAAGAGACGACGAATGACAAACAAATTGGAAACTACAAATCAAAATTTATTCGGCTTTTGGTCAGTTAAGCAAATAAGCAGCAGCACATTCTGTATTAATCTAGTCCTGCTCACAGACCGTTATTTATGTTATTTGATTCCTCACAAACACAAATTTAGTCTAAGCTCTGTATAAATTTACTTATTAATTCCACACACCTATTAATTAAACTTTTGACATGATTTAATATCTAGCAAAGGTGTGAGCATATTCCGATAAACTTGATAAGGAAACCGAGCGGGGCGGTGTAACGGTTAGCGTTCTCGCCTCGCATTCGGGAGGACGGCGGTTCGAATCCCCGTCCGGGCATCCAGATTTGGGTTTTCCATGGTTTCCCAAATCACTCCAGGCAAATGCCGGGATGTTTCCTTCAAAAGGCCATGGCCGAATTCCTTCCCATTCCTTGCCCCCCATCCTTTCCCGTCTCTAAAGACCTCGATGTTAAAAAGAGACGTAAAGCAGTTAAAAAAAATTGATAAGGAAAAATGAAATCTCCAACCTCGCTGCAACATGAAAATAATTCAGTAGATCTTTGTAGAATATTATCCAAAATTACAGTCTTCAAGGATGAACTTTTATTTTGTATTATGTGCTGGACGTGGAAGATGCGAACTTTTAATCTGAAATTTCAAGAAAGAAATTCGTGAATATTTGTGCCAGTGAGAGATGACACAGTGAAAGTATGATGACAAAACTAGATGGTGGTGCCCCTCCCTAAAGCCTACTTAATAGTGAGATATAAATTTAAATGGGGAAGGATCATCCTTAAATATGGTCCTCACCCAGGAAGGCCAATGGAGACAATGTGATGCCACACGTACAAGGGATAAAAGTGTTAAAAACTGTAAGCAGGAACTCTAAGAGGAAGGGATAAATAGTTATTAAGGCATAGAATTAAGAAATTTAAATTGCGGTAACGATAGTGAGGCAGGCAGTAGTTTTTATTTAGTAATTTCAGGAGGCTGCCAAGGAGATACCTAGTGGTCAGTCACCCCCTTCCTGCCAACTCCGTTGGCGCGGAGAAGTTTGTACCCCGCCGCCAATCCACGGACACCAAAAGGCGTCTTTTTTGTGGAGGGGGGGTAATAACTGTGGGAGCCATTCTCCCATTTGGCAGCCCCTCGCAAAAAGACATCAGACAATCCAAGTTGCAGTTACCCAAAGGTATTCAATACCCACCGGAATACAATAGGGCTCTCGTTTCCTCAGTGTTGTTTAGTCGTGATCCAGAGTGGTACTGATTGCCTACTAGATGAAAGTTCATTTATATTTCTCTCTCTCTCTGTACATCTGCCAAATAACTCACTCTACAGGTTTTGAAGTGAAGTAAATTAAGAACATTAAAAGGAAGTGTATATTTGCCTTGTGTTATTATAACGATGATGAATTGCTGATTCTTAGTATCATTACTGGAAGAACTGTATGGACTTGATTAATTGCTTACATGTGATCTTGAGTGCAGACAGATTGGTTACTAGACAATTATACGAACTTGATTGAATACGTGTTCCTATTTCGAGTGTAGACTTTAGTATCAATGTTATAAAATTGGACAGAATATAATTTGATTTGTATGTTGTTTATCTACGTATTTTATTTTTGTAACTGTTCCCATCCCCTACGACTTTGCTATTGCTAAAAGTGAATGCAGTCAATCTCCGGCAAACAGAAGTTCGATAATTAATAAATGACCAAAGAATCATTAAAGGTGGGGGCGGGAATATTACAATAACTACTCAGGAAAATATGGACAAGATACATTGTTGGAGGCAACAGACAGAAAATTTAAGGGGGTAGGTAGACCTAACACATACAAATATTTGATGAAGTTGAGATGTCATCTTCTCCAAATCTATTTAAATTTGAGGGTTCAAATTTCATAGCTCCATAGAACTGTTATAGCTAGATATAAAAATTGATTTTTTAAAATAAAAATATTGTTTAGCAATAAGATAATGTACCATCCAAAATGACAGTAAAAAATATGTTGTTGTGAAGGGTTTTAAAGACAGAAGGCATAGTATTTGAAATTTTTCAGAAATATTATTTTAACATTGTAAACTAATATCAAGGCAACAAGTTGAACCTATAATATGACATATTTAACTCTATATTTTTTATTAATAAATTTTTTTTGTCAAGAAATTAAAATTTTTGCTTTTTTTTGCTTAAATATAAAGGCATATTTTTCATTTGGGAAAAGCTGCATAAACAATAATGGTTCAGACTGTAGTACTTAGTATGTAGAACATGTCCTGCAAATTTGAAAAAGATCTATGTATTTTGAAAAAAGTTATCTTTCAAACAGTTTGATGAAATGCTGTTTTGAGATATTCAAGGTTAAAGATTTGGAAACATGTTATGGTACCTTCAGGTGTCCTGTTTCTTCCTAATATGCACCAGGAGCATAGGAATGACCTTCTGCAACATTCTTCTTGGTCTCCTGTTCTAACCTTAGTCTCTTCCTAGTCTTCCTTTGTTCCTTTGTTGCTTGGGTTGCTCGTTTCTCAGCAGAACTGATGCGAGCATCGCCCTCTTGTTTGAGAATTTTCTTCATATATTTTCCTGGAGGGATTCCAAGTTTCTCAAGAGTTTTTAGTCTGCCAGCCATTCGATTGTTAAAAGTAATAACTGCATCATTTGTGTCAATTTCAACTATTCTTTTTCAAAAAAAATCCTGTCATGGGACATATTTTCCAAATTTTGGAATGAAATGACTCATTGGCATTCTGAGTAAAACCCCCAACACATCTTTTCAAGAGCTTGGTGTCACACAACTCTCTAAACACAGGTTTAATAGCTTCCATTATGGAGATTGCAATATTGTTCCTATGTTTGTAAGATGATAGTGTTTCCATTTCCTTAGCACTTTGGTATGTACCCCATGAATTTATACCTTTTGGGCAGGCATCATGCATGGGCTTCTCAAAAGTTGATGCTTTCTGAAACCATATGGCCCACACTGCATTCTGCATATCTTCTACAGAGGAACTATGGTCTCTTATTGCATTACCATAATACTGACACAGAAATTTATGTGTAAAACTTAAACTGACATTCCATGAATTGGCAGCAATAAGTGAGTAAAGCATCAAAAGTGGGCGTGGCAGTAAGATTTAAATGGCTGTCACCGTGCAGAGCATTGCTTAATCACACATAATTCCCACACTGTTAAAGGTATTGAAATAATTTTTTCACTAAAATGAAGCCAAAACTATAAACTATTTTTGTGAATATTTTTTTTTTTTTTTTTTTTTTTTTTTTTTTTTTTTTTTTTTTTTGAACCTTGATAAGTGTACCTACCCTCTTAACAGTTCAGCAGATTGAGGAGATTTCATCAATTTAAAAATAAAATCAGATCACATTCTGTCAAAGTATTTGGACAGGGGAAAGGATTGGGTGATGAAGCTCTCTAGAGCAGGTTATGGACAGATATTCCTGTTTGAAGCCAGTCCAGTAGATTTTGTTGAACTATTTGTGACTGTGCATGAGACCTGGGACCATTATTTTATCCCTGAATCAATGCAGTGTCCACACTCCTCTTATCTCCCCCCAGCAGAGAAAATAAACGTTTCCATTTCTTAGTACTCAGGAAGTGCACTGCTTTTAAATTTCCTGAAAAATGTCGAAACCATGATGGAGGTATATAATGCTAATCTTGTGAAGCAGCTACGAGTAACTATCAAGAAAAAGAATAGAGGTAAGTTGTCAAAAGCTCCTGTTTGATAAGGACAGTGTTTCTAGGCACAAGGCGTTCAAGGATATGGCTGCAATTAATGAGTGAGTGTTTTAGTTGGTACCGCAATAACTCTCTGGGCCTGATTTGAACATAAACCTCAAAATTTAATGCTTGACATCCTTCTATGAATCTATCTATACTAATAATACGCTAACTTTGGTTACAGCGTCTGTCTCTCTGTGACGTCACGCGTTCAGCCTTCGTCGGTAAATTAACATCGACCAGAGATATTACTATATAGTAAGGGTTAGGAGTTTTGTTTACTGACAGTTCTATTTAGTCAAGAATTCGCAAAGAAATGACTTTACAGAATACTGATATTTCGTTTACATTAACATATTAATTATTGGTTGCTTTTATTTATTTATATTCTTTCGATGAAGACGCTTTCGTTAAATTCATTGCCCATAAATATGTAAGATAAAAGCTTTAATTTTCGATCGGCAATCTTAGAAAAAGTTTTGATTATATCGTTATTTAGCCTAGTTAAAAATAACAACTGCCATTTGACCTTAAAGCAGAGGGCATGAGTAATTTGAATTATTTTCATAATCACCCTGTTACTAAAATTATTACTTCGTTTAAAATAAAGTAGTTCCACATTTCTCACGATCTATGCGGCCTAGAGCAAACTTAAAATATTACGTGGCATAATGTAAGTTGTCAAGATTTATTTTTAATTTCTCTGCTTTCATTGGCGTCTTTTACTGAGGTCATTATTTCAGTCGAATGTAACTGTGTCAGCCGTTCACTATTTCAATATTGATTTGAATCACGGATAATAAAAAAGAAAGACGTAAGAACCCATGAAGGTTTTGGGACAAGTTTATATTGCGATGCCTGATGTCACTAACATGTAATGCAGAATGTACGTATTAATTCGCATGTGATTAAAGCTTAGATTTTATAGCGGCAATATTAGCGGAGTTTGATATTAGGTTGAAATGCAACCTGGATCAAGATGACAGCTGAAACTTTTTATTACAGCGCAAGGCATGAGGAATCGGATTGAACTTTATTTGATAACAATTCTATTTAGTTAAGCAACTGCCATAATGCTGTATAAAAGAATCAAAACGATAGAGGATTGTAAACAGTTGCAGGGTGATATGGACAAGATATCTAATTGGGTTGGTAAACATGGAATGAAGATAAATGCAAAGAAGAGTCAGCTTATTAGATACACAAATAAAAAACAAAAGGTTAATTATGAATATAAGGTGGAGAAAGAATTGCTTGCTGAAGACTTGAAATGTAAATATCTTGGCATTACTTTTGATAACAAACTTAACTGGGCAGGACACATTGGACAGGTGGTAGGAAAAGTTTTCAAAATTCTGCACTTGTTGGAGAGAGTGATGAGGGGATGTACGAGAGAAGTAAAGGAATTGGGTTACAAAATTTTGGTCAGACCATTGCTCGAATATGGTAGTGTAGTATGGGACCCTCATTTTACGTATCAAATACAGGAGTTGGAGAGGGTGCAAAAAAGTACTGCTAGATTTGTTTCTGGAAATTATCGCAGAATGCAATCAGTGACGGATATGATAAAGGAGCTGGAATGGGATTCATTGCAAGACAGGAGGAGAATGAGGAGGGTCATAGGAGTGTACAGGGCATATACTGGCGATGAGGCATGAAAAGATATTGCAATAGGTATGAAAAGTAGTGCATGGAAGGGAAAAGATGACCATGACCACAAGCTGGCACTCGATTTCAGGCACAAGGGTGTAAGAAGATTCTCTTTTTTAGGTAAGGGTGTCAGGGATTGGAATGAGTTACCAAGAGAAATGATGAATAATTTACCGAAAACTTTGAAAGAATTTAAAGATAAAATTTGTAGAGGGCAAATGTAGGTAGGTGCAGGATAGGGGGAAGATGGGTGTGTAGGGAAATTGCCACCGGAGCCTGTGCTTCATTGCAATTAAATTAAATAAAACTGCAAAGAAACGACCTTCCAGAACACTCCGTTCAACCCGTCATTTTTACGGGCTTTGAGGCTAGTATAAATTAAAGTATAGAAATGTCATTGGGTAAAGTGTATGAAGATTAGTGGGAATTATCTTAAATTACACCTCAGCTATTAACTCATGAGTGTCAGTACCAGGCCCCGTGATTATCGGACGATCTTGATACATAAAATATACTAATTAATGATCGTAATTATTAATCCAATTTTTTCAGTCTTAATTGGTAACTTTTTTCTTTTAAAGCGCTCAACGAAATAGATTTCAATAACGTTGACAGTGGAATGTACTGAGCACATACATTCATATTTACAAATCGAATTCATTTTTAACTATTACGAGCGATACGGTAGAAAAACAATATACGGGCTGTAACTGAGGTGGGAAATTGCATTTATCCTGACGTATCAGCATCAGGTTGCAACGGAGAAAAACCTCAACCAGTAAATAATTTAATACAATAGATAATATACGATGATTGCATTTAGGTAACGTTCATTACACAAGAATAATTGGACACTTTCTTATGTTATTTGTGTCGAAATTATTTCATAGAAAAAGATTTTCAATTGCATTTGTTATCTCAACGTCAAAAAGGAAAAGAGCTTGTTTTTTCGCTTTGATTACAGATTATTTTATACACAAACAGTCAGTGGTGCAATGATAAGTAAACATTTACTGAATGCTTAAATTTGTTATAGAGAGCTAGGCTTACCATCTTAGAACTTTGTTTTTTCGTTTACCGGTTGTATCTCCATCTCCTTCCAAGTTTGAGAACTTTCACCCATCTTGTTATATACCTAATAATGTATTACCGATCCAGCGAGGTTTCTCCATCTCTAGGAATAATTTTTAAACCGTGTTCATATAACTTTGTTAAGTTATTTCACATTCGTTTCCTGTACGAATTCACGAAATCTAAGCTGTTTACTGTACGCTGAAGGAATAACACCATGCCTCAACAGTTTTGAGGAACTTATAAATCTTGAGCTACTATTTTCTTTTATAATGGAACTGAATTTAATCTTCTCTAAGAAAGAATCAAACGATTTTTTCTGCAGGGAATATGTACTTTCTTCCTCGCGAAATAAAAACTGTAATCGTAATCATGACGGCGTAGGTGACAGCTGTGTAGTAGTTTTTACTACCCGAAGACTTCCTGGAAGCGAATGGAGAGCCATAAAGGAGAGGAGAGCGTGGGCGCGCGGCCATGTAGCGGATACACGCACGGTGCACACTTCCCGAGTGGAGCGTGGTCTGTGTTATGTCATCCAGCGACCACCTCACACGAACAATCTGCAGCAACAGTGGCAGGAAACTGTGCTTGTTCCAAGAGACGATATCGAGGTCTAAGAAACTCATCTGATGTTCCTTTCCACACCACCGCAGTCTTCATAATTTTTATCCCAAGCACTCTCTTTCCTCATCTGATATCCTCCAAATTTTATGTCACTCCCTTAATTTTTCTTCTACATCGTCTATTTAATTCTTCCTCTGTTTCATCTAAAGATTTTTTTTATGATCGCTATACTTTTCAGGAAAGGTCTTTTACAATCTACTGTCCTGGTATTAGAATGTTTTCATAGTGTTTTCCGTTCCTTCACTCCGTTCAACACCTTTTAGTTTCTCACATTATATCTCTTCATTCTACAGTGTCAATGTTAACTCTTCCAAAGTTCACATTTCACATCCCTATAGCAGGGCTGATTACAAAACTCTTTATTAAACTTTTCAGTCCATTTCCTAATTAGCAACTCTTTCTGAAGAAAACTTTCTTCATTATTATTCTTAATCCTACTTGTCCATTTTTACGTCAAAACGTCCCCCAAATATCAGTGCTGTTTGATCTATCCAGTTCTTCCTTAGGTTGTCATAGTTTTCATATCGTCTACTCCATTTGTTTTTGTTCCTTTCACGTTTGCCGTTTATCTTCACTCACAATCTGTCATTCCGTCTTCCAACTGTATTATTATTTATTTAAAATCTCTAGTTTTATTGGAGAGAATCTATCTAACTGCATTTTCTGTTAATTTAAACGCCGCCGTACCTTAGGCAAAGGTTTTAGAGCACTGCCACTTAAAGAAGAGAGGAAAACGAGTGTCATATCTTTTTTCTAATCACTGGGCATCCCTATGTGAGAGGTTACCATTCGCGCCTGATATTGGGATGACACTGGTTCGTTCCCCGCTCCGGCCAACCTGATTTCAAGTTTTCTAAGTTTCCCAAATTCTTCCATTCCTTGCCCACCTGTTCTAATGAACTCATCGTCGACGAGCTGTAGAGCACAAAAAAAGATTTTCCAGTTGTGAAAGCTTGGAACAATACCAGGCGAGAGGAATTGCTCAGCTCTCGCCTAGACGAGTATACGTTTAAATCGTTCGGCCACGCTTAACTA
Source organism: Vandiemenella viatica (assembly GCA_031002005.1). Classification (NCBI taxonomy): domain Eukaryota; kingdom Metazoa; phylum Arthropoda; class Insecta; order Orthoptera; family Morabidae; genus Vandiemenella; species Vandiemenella viatica. Next base: position 128,145,355 of record CM061920.1, read on the forward strand.
ATTTCTCTGCTCCTTTTGAATTATTTAAAATAATATTTGGTAGTGGCAGATCAAGGGGTGAAAAAGCGAGAAAATAGATAGATCTGTCTATTAAATAGAGGCTCGTATATACTGGAATCAAATATGCAAATTTTGCCCTTACATTTACTTTTATTGATTTTTGCAAGTTAATATGTGGGGATCTAATCGAATCTAGATTAAAATTTTCTAGAGTAATATAGAGAATATTTAATGACTTAAAAATCTGAAGTTATTTTTGTAGCTACAGCGGGGCCAAAATTGTGAGAGACAACGTTATCAATAATTTTATCTTGACAGCGTATTAAACATCAAGCCGACGTAAAAATACAGACTAATACCCATGGTATCAACGACGAAAGGAATAATTATGGCACTGTAAATCAATGGATATCTGGTTCTTGTCAGTTTTAAATTTATGAGATACCGATATAGAAATAGTAGATTTATACGTTTCCTTGATTTCGAGACAAGTTTCTTATTATTGTTCCACCATTAGTAGAATGAGCAGATATAATCGATCAAATGTCAGATTCACTGGAGGTCCTTCTTGGCTCTGATTAGTAAACGAAGTATGACAAGGACAATAACTAATTCTAGAAAACTTGTTCAAACCGATGCTCTTCACACAAGAAAGATATATTTTACTATTATGTTATACTGTAAAATGCTGTGTCTATTGTTACTGGTACAATGCGAAAGTCATTGAAAATATTTTGATAGGATTTTTATAGATTAAAAGTTTAACATACGATTTAAAACCGCAATTTTGTCTTATGATGCTACGTCAAGTGGCATCTTAGAAGAAATTAGTTTTGAACTATATTCTCCTCTGCAGTCTGACATAATTTAAAACTACTGAGCTGACTTCGACGGGGTTTTCACGAACCGAAACTTTAGATTCTGATTTAAAATCCGAGTTTTGTATAATCATGTTACGTCACCTGACGCCGGAGTGAGGATTAAAAATCTCTTCTGCACACGAAATTCTATTACTATAACTAGTTATAACTTAAAAACCACCGAGCAGATTTTGACGGGATCTCACAGTTTGAAAGCTTAGAGCCCAGGTATATATCATCACGTTACCTGGGGGTGGAGCATAAAATTAGTATCAGAGCAAAACGGTAACAAAAAATGTGACCCTATCTTACTACCATCTACAGGGTTTTTCTATAAATATCAGGTATTCAGTCTCTAATCCGATAGGTGATAGTCGTGTAGCGAAGACGAAAAGTTAGTTTTATTTTTCCGAGAAGATTCAACATGATACGAATTATTAAGAACAGAGTTTTAGTTGGGCGCATAATTTTTCCCTAAGGTTAGCAGTCTGTAATGAGTAGATTATGTCAAAAAATTTAAATATCTCTCTTTTGATTAATTATGAAATTGGTACCTGATGTAAAGAATTAATGATTATAAGTTAAAAAAAAAAAAAAAAAACTACTCAGAATTCGTCTGGTGCACGGACAAAAGCTATTTCAAACTAAAATTGAAAATATTGCCAATTACAAGAAGTGCTCATTTGAAGTAATTGGGACGGCACATCTAATTACATTTTATTGTTGATTCCTGTATACTTATATTGTGAAATCAAAATTGTTGGAGAGATTGTGATAACTGATAGTTTAGTGTGTTGTGAGTGTAACATATAGTAAAGCAAGTTTTTCTTTGACAGTTCAGTTACTTAGTTTTACGAGATATTTCAAATTTATTTAATCATAAAGTGATAGCTAATTATATTTGGGATGCAAGCGAGAGGGTCTAACAGTAGGTGTCTGGCATCTGTAGACGATTTAGAACTTCTGAAAAACTTAATAGAAATAACAGTTAAGTAGAACAACAGACTTCGACTCTTCGAGGCCACGGTGTAGATACAAGTGTCACCTGAGAATACAAAATACTTTTATAACATTAGTGAGACCATAGTGAGCTGCAATTAGTGAATGGCAATAAACATAATAGTTTCAAATGCTTGGGATAATGGCCCGACCCTATTTTGATAGAATGTGTAGCATTAAAACCTAGGATTATCGGACTGGAGGTAACCAAGAACAGCTGCAACAAATAGCTCTCCATCACACAACTCATATATTGCGATGTAATCATCTTCCTAGAAGTTATGTATGTTGCTGAATGTTAAGCACGGAATAGAAAGGTACTGACAGGCAAACTGGAAGTCAAAGAGAGAATGATTCCAAGGGAGATGTCGGCAGCAAGCAAAGAAGAAGGCGAATACTGAAGATGATCCAGGAGCTATGCAGACGTAGCCAGAAAGAGACAGAGAGACAACCAAACTTTTTGGATATATCTCAAGGATAAATTCAACCAAGGTGATTAAACGGTTCCCTACCAGATGGAAGAACAGGAAGATTATTGATCAAATATTTGCAGGAACAGCTCGAAGACAAATCACTGTTTAGAAAGATGTGCATCAAACAAGATTTCACAACAAACCATATCATTGGAAGATGTATCAAAGGAAAACAGAACAGTCAGAATTTTTTTGTTAAGACTTTACGATTCGTCGTTGATTGGTCATTGGAGCTGGGAGAGGAATGGGGATCAGGAAAGGGATGAAATTCTACCATGCCATTTTTTACCCTAGAATTAATTCATTGGTTTCAGGAAACCATGGAAAACCGAAGTTTGGATTACCAGACTGGAATTCGAAAAAGCGTGCTCTCATATAACAGAACCTAGCAAACACTACTCTAGCACCAGGGTCGATAATGAAGACAGAAAGCGTGATTACTGGGGAAAAATGGAGGGCAAATTTAAGTGAAAATTCAATTGCTATTTTATTTAGGGAATAAAGTAATATTATAAACCTGATAACAGTCTCAAAGTAGCACCCATTTTGTCTCGCTTGATACTGCACCTAACAGGGAGTGCCTTAACTAAATATGAAACTTGAAGCATACAGAGTTTCACGCATTCTTGGAAAATGTTGAAAGCGAGGAAGCTTTCTTAAGATTAGCAGTATCATTTACCCATGAAAAATTTTGCTGTTATACGACGCAAAATAAATTTTTTTCCGCCAGGCAATAACATTAGAGCATCGATAACGGCCACATCTATACCTACAAGGAAAGTAGGGCTTATTTCAATTGATGTTGTTCGAACTTACTTCGTGTGACAACCCAAGGGGCTTCACTATTTTCGCGGTAGATTTTTAAAGTACTGAAGAATTTATATTTGACATGTGCTGCTTATGGTATCGTTACAGCACATTATACGAATAAGAAAAATAACATAAGAAGAATTGAATTATGCTGTAAAGAAAGTCGTTAAGCATGTATTTCTATAAATATATTTGTTCTCATTCCTACAGTGTTTTCAACGCCTTCGTCCTTTATGTTGAGTGACAGACGTTATCACAGTAGCATACATTTGACTGGGGTCACGTTAGAAGGACGGTCGGGGAGTTATCGACGTTACTCGATAGATGGCTACACTTGTCTTGCCGCTAGCAGATTGGTGTTATGATTTGAGAAGTTACAAACTGCCAAAACATTTGCGAAATTGAGAGTGATAAATTAGTTTAAAATACAGAGGGACTCTGTTTCTCAAACAACTTTAATTTTTAATTATTCATTGGTATGAATCATGCTCACCGTTATAGAGGAAAGGCACCTACTAATTGCAACATTTCTGTGCTAGATCTAATAGATTTTGGCGATGAAATTAAGAGAAGAGATTATTATAATATTCGAAATTCGAACTTAAAAACGAAGAACCCATTTAAAACCTGGATTATTAAAAATTTAGTATTGACTAATTTGATATTTACATGAATGAACTAGAAGTTCAAACCTATTAAATATCTTTGGCATAATGCAAAGCACTTTTATCTACGGTGTTTGGTAAAATATCGACAAGATCTGTGACTTTGCAATCGCCAGATCACATAACCGAGTCTCTGCTTGGGTTTTTATTTCTGAAACTGTGTGTGATTAAACCTCCTCCTTACCTGAATAATGTATGTTTCATAGGGATTTTACGTCATCTAATAACGTCTCATTTCATAGTGAAAAATATTTTTATATTATTTGTATTCAGTTCATTTGAATCTGTAATTTAATGTACTTCAATTATTTTTCGCTATAGCTATAGACACCGGTTTCCTTATGGCTTATGCAAGACCTTTTTAATTCTTCGCAATAAACTCTGCAGTAAATTATAGATTTGTTGCATACAATTGTGAAACTGTCAGTTCAGAGAAAAGTAGTTTTTATGACTTGCATCATTCTGCAAGCAAAAATACCCGTCAACGTATCCATGGTAGTGTGTAGCAGGGAGTTCATGTGTAGTAGAAAATAATAAAAAAATGACAATATTAAAACAATCGTATAATTCATACAATCTTTATCATATCCATCAAAAGCATAAAGTTAATAATATTATTACTAAATAAATAAATAAATGGGCGTCGTTCTGGAGAGTATATAATTGCTGTGTATGTATTCCAATGTTTAACAATTAATTACTGTATTAATTAGTACGTTTAAAATCAAAGGATCTCTACTAAACATGAGTATGTATATAATGTTTGGTGCGTTTGGCACTAGTGTAAAATGTGGTGGTTGTTGACCTGACAGACTACTGGTGTTGTTGAGTGCACCTCACAATATTCTCTTTAATGGATGCATTGCTTTCAGGTTATATGAGTACGTAAGAATTTTACTCATCTTAATGTTTACTTTTATTACATCTTGACCTTTCTAAATAGATATATCTTTTTTTTCAGATTCCTACGAAGCTGTATACAATGTTCTGTTCTGACTGTAGTTCATTAAAATAATCAACGACTATGATTACAATATATTACCTTTTTGAAATTCTGATCTCTCTTCCAGTTCTTTTGATACCACCTTTAGTACCGTCTCTTTACTTCCTACGTCTTAATAATTTCTCTCCCTCCCCCCCTCTCACAGGTTTTATCAAAATGGTTTAGTTCACTGTCAAATGCTTTAGAGAGAACCAGCGCTATACTGTTAACTTGCACTCATTAATTAGTTTCATCTCTGATTCACTTGAATAACCAACCCTAACACGAGTTTCTGATTTACGAACCAGTTATTCCTGCTGTAGTTGGATTTGAAGGTCTGCATCAGCTCGGCTATCATTGAAGTCAAACCTCTGTTTTATGAACCAATATTACTACGGCAGTCTTCGCTTCCTGGGGTTAGCCGTCAGTGATTCTAGAATTGGGAAGGTACAATGGACTCAAATCTAGGATGATTCGTACCAGTCATGCCGATTTCAGTTTTCCATAATCATTTAGGCAAATGCTGAGATGGCTCCCAGTTACCGTCTTATAAACTACACATTTAACCAACTAAAACTGGTATTTTCCATACAGCTTACAAGGTTCATAAACAGATGGTCCCTGTTAGGATACCGTTCACAAGAAAGATGGGAGACGCCGACTATCTGTCACAAGGTAGCTGGACTCCAGGTCTACGAGTCCCTAGACTCAACCGGAATGATATTTTTAGGTGTAGTGCCATTTCACCTCATCCTATTTAATACAGCTGATCCAGCATCATCAATACCAGACCCTTTGGGATTTTTCACCTATCAAGATCTCCCATAATATTCTCAGCATCTGTTTCTAATTTCCTGGTCTGCTCTTTTCTGATTGCATGAGAAAGCTGCTGCACTGACAATTCGCCATGCTGACGTAAGCTACTATCCCCAATGGCCTCACTAAACCAGTTATTTTACATATTCTGCCTTTTTCGCGTCATCCATATAATATTTGCGTCTTCATATGTATTTGTCTAATTGCCTCCTGGTCCTACTGTTTCCTAACATAAACTCAAAAATGTATAGGTACATCATGGCCCACTCTCCGGCAGAAATACAAACTAAGAATGCATAATATAATGGCTGTATTCTATGACAGGCCAGAATGTTAGTGAAATGGAAAGATATGTCTGCGTAAGAAGCAGACGTCGTGAGGGTCATTAGTTCACCTTCTGGACGGCGTGTCTCAGTCCTGAAGCCAGTTGACTCTTACGGACTCGATGGTAAAGATTGTGGTCCTGTCTTCAGGACGATAACTACTTGGCTCCGGGGAGTGAGGCGGCACATTTATTCGGTGTAGGTATTGTGTAGCAGCTGGTGTGTGAGTTGGCAGCCGCATGGTAGTGCTCTTTAAAGGAGAGCGGCGGGGTGCCCGAACACGATTGCCGTCGCTGACAAGGAGTTAAGTGGACTGCTGAGTCACCAGCTCCGGTCGCAAGCCGTAGCTGCTCCTGCTGGTATGCACCAACACTACTATAACGGCTCTGTTTTCATTAACTATTTTCAGCGTCGGTCGTACACGTATTCGGTCACCTAGAAGGGGCATTTTTACTTTTCTTTCAGACTGCAGCCGCCAAACCAATTAGAAAATTTGAAGGGATTCTCTGCGCGTCCTCTTGATCACTTATAACAGCATTTCAATATTATTCCTCGGTGTGATAATATACTGTAATGTGGCTTCCTCATATCATGTACACAAAGTCTCGCGATATTGGTCTTCACAGTAAGCGAAAGAATTATCTGATAAACTTATCGAATTTATTTATTACTAGCTGATACCCACGACTTCGTTCGTGTTTGTAAAGAATTTGGATTGACAACTACCGACATCTAATCTCCATAGTGCACGATGGGAGACTCGATGCTATTGCCACACACAAATGCCAGTCATTTGCGCTATGTAGTTCAGGTAGCAAAGTAAAATTTACGGTCACACATGTCTTTGGTCGCAATACGAAAATATCCTTGACCGGCCACTTTCAACCACCATATCTCCCAAACTCCCACAGTTTCTGAAATTCGGCCAACGTTGTGATCGAAAGGTGATTCTGTGTTACTACCACCCACAAACGCCAGTGATCTGCGATAGATAGTTTTCTCTGAAACGTGATACACCAAGACACATGCGTCTTTGGCAGGGTTGACCACTATAAACCACCATATCTCCCACACCCCAACAGCTACCTACATTTAACCACCAGAGTGCACGATGGGAGATTCACTGCTACTACCACACACAAACGTCAATGGTCTATCCTATGTATTTGTGGCAGGAAAGAGAAGTATAAGGAGACATAAATTTTTGGTCGAAATATGAAAACGCCCTGCATTGACCAACTTTAATCATCATATCTTCCACATCCCCACAGCTATCAGCATTCGGCCAACGTTGTGCACGATAGGAAACCCCATGCTACTTCCTCACACAAACACCAGTGATCTGTGCTATGTATTGGTGGCTGAAAAGTGAAATATAGGGAAAAACACGTCTATTTTTATATATAAAAGATTAAACTACTTCAAGTATTTTACCAATTTTGCTGTTATGAGTTTTCAGGCGATTACTAGAAGTCAAAAGTATTTGTTTGGCCTTCCTGTTAATAAGCATTTCCTCGTACTTCCTGAATATTTGTTTAGCTAACCATTGCTCTAAGGTTCACAATCAAACATATGTGACTGTAGGTTTAAATCAATGTCTGCACTTATATCTTTTCGACAATATATGTGTAAAGTATTACAGTTAAATTGTCTCACGTTATCATACTTTTCTTCCTATCCATTATTAGGCCTGGTGGCCTGTTATGAGCTCAGTCCATCTTCTTTCTGGTCTTCCTACGTCTTTCCTGCTTACGAGTTCGTATTTTAGGATTATTTGTGGGATCTGGTATATCTTCATCCATAGTATATGTTATGTAGTTTTGCAGAGTTTGGCGAACTGGTTTATTTGAGTTCATTAAGGTTGTCATCTGATCTTATAAATTATTTACTTCATAATAAACAATCTTTCACCTTTGACTTAGTCTATGTGGATCAAATAATGTCTGAATAATCTTTTCGCCTACTTATAAATTATTTTCTTAATTTACTAATAATACTACGAATTATGTGGAGAATCAATAACGAGAAAGGTTTTTCTTTATATGTAGTTTCCTTGTTACTGCACAAGATAATGTACTTACAAAAAATGCTGTCGTCAACTGTAAATTTGTTCCTAACATTTAGCATCATGTTAACTAACTCTTTCGCTTCACAACGCTGCGGCCATGTAATTACAGTAACGCAAAGATATGTGATTACATAAAAGTACGCGTAAATTAGCCAAACTAATATGAAGAGCAACTCAACGACGATATTAACATAATCCTATTTCAAAAGCAGCCCAAAGATCAAAATCAGAACTCCATCATACGAAGAGCGAAAGATTATTGTGGTGAATTTTTGTAAAAACATGCCATAAAAAGTGAATAATCGCAAAAAAGGAACTGACGCAGAAATAAATTCTTGAACGGGAATCGAACCTACGATCCCTAGCACAGAAGACGGACCAATTAATACGCGCATTTATACAGCCATTGCAATTTGTATGGCTTTTTTTGCTGCAGTCAGGAATTACTGTTATTTTTTTAAATCCTGGGTTTTTAATAAACGAAAATCCACAAAAACGAATGACATTAGGAAAAGATACCTGAGGTGCTATAATATTTCCACACTGAAGATATTTCTTTGTAAACTAACAAAAAGAAAGTAAAAATAGCGTTAAAAATTCTGATATTGAGAACAGATTTTAATTTCCTCCTTCGCCGCCAGGTGACGTTTAGGTCAGAACTTAAGCTGCAAAACGCCATCAGAATCTGTTGTTTTCATGAGATTAGAACAGATAAAACTCCGTTACAGGTTTCTAAATTAATGTAGACCAGCAGATAAGACTGCCCCAGTGGTTTATGTAGTTGCGACACTGTGATGGAGTATATAGCTGCTGGTTCGAATCCTGGTGGTGGCAGAAATGTTTAGTATTAGGACAGGACCTGCAGGGTCGGAGAGGTGGAGGTGCACAATTCCTGCGCACCGAAGCCTGGATTAAATCTCAAAACACTCAACAGGAGTAAGATGAGTTCTTTAAGTTTTGACAGCGAATGAGTCTTTTGGAAGAGTAGCTTCTTTCAAATTTCATTCATTCAGCATACTACACTGAACATGTAATCGTAGGCTTCCGTGTCACCCGGACAGCCAAGAATCAATTACACTGAACATGTTAAAGTCATACACACAACGCTAACACTTCACCCCCTGGGGAAGGCGAGGGAAACAACCCCGGCTGAATTTCCCAAGACACTGCCTCGGAGGCTACGGCGGCGCCGATGCCTAGGTCCCCGGATATGGGGAATATCATCATCAGGGATACAAGAATAGCAGACCTCCATCACATTTCTAATAGTATAACTTATAAAACTCAAGACTTGCGAAATTAAACCTGTATTTTATAAGTTGCAGAATGGTTTCGGCGATTGGCAGACCTGAAGTACGAATGATTGTTTTAATGTCTTTGGTCGTCGTGTGTGTGATACCGAGAAAAAAAGGAGCTAACTAACGCGAGAGGAGTAGCAATTGGTCCGGTTTTGTTCTAACAAGAATCTGTAAGAGAAAGCAATGTGTGGAGTGTTGTCAGGATTGAAGGATTTTTTTTAAGGCTTTAGCCGACGTTTGGGTCTGTGGAGACGGGAGAGGATTGCCGACAAGGAAAGGATAGATATTGGACCATCGCGTGTTGAGATAATCATCCTGTCATTCGCTTGGGGAAGCTAAAAAATACGAAAACAGAATCGACGGACCGTGGATTGAACTCGATTACTGGAGAATGCGTGGCCCGCGCTTAACTCGCTCGTTTGGTTCGACGAGCAGCTCGTACGAAAAGACAGCTGTAAAACTTTGCAGAATAGAACTCAATTTCATTACAGAAATAAAGACATTGTGAAAGAGTATTTATTATCCTTCGGACTTGCAACCTTATTAGCATTGTATAAAACTTATTCTGCAGGCCCTAGATGATTATTGAGTTATATTTTTAACTAATAAGAACGAAAGATATGTCTGTATTAGCATATGAACCAATTTCCTGTGTATTTATATGTTTCATTTTTGCTTGTACATCATTTCCAGATATATTTAGCCACTGTTCGTTGCCAGGTGACTGCGGGTTCACGAGGCTGGTGCTAATCTAGTACATAATGCGCTAGCATCAACTCATTGGATAGCAACACACTATACGTAGGCCCTATAGTAAATTTTGTAATGTACAATACTATCACTTTTTAATTGTCTCAGGCTACTATTTCATTTTTCCGAAAGAGATTTGATACTAATTCAGGGTATCTGGTAGTTCTGCCATAAAATTCGTTCCATACCATGAATTACTAAAATTCAACTGTTTTTCGTGGATTCCCTAAGGGGGCCTGCAAAGTTATGTGGAATCCGAACCATGATGCGTCCACTTGAACAAAGCAAAGATTTGCTAGAGATGAAGGTCAGTTTTAAATCTTGTAAAAATTAAAGATAAGACCGGATTCGAACACACCATATTAACCAACTGAGCCACCAGACAACTAACAGATTTGGTAGAAACATTTCCTGAATATCTAAGAATATGCTATGGACCGATCTCGTACCGGTAAGTATAATTGCTTCGTGCAATTAGTATGAGTAGCTGTTTCTATCCTGGCGCTGAATGGAACTTAACTGACAATTAGAGTACAATGGTTAGCATTATTCGCTTAACGAATTATCTTCTTGCTAATTGTTTGCCTTGAGCACGAGGAGCCCACGTGATACTACCTGCAACACTCATACAGGACCCACTGTTCTTACCAGGAAATCCATCTGACGAGATTCTAAAACACCTAGTTATCGCTAAATGTTCTTGTTGTTAATGTGTTTGAATCAATAAGCGACAAATTTTTGTTGCTTTATTGCAATGAAACAGAAATTCGATGTCGTCAGTGTAAACTTTTTCAAAGGAGATATTGAATCGAATTGATTCATAAATGGATAAGCAAATCCTCAAAATTTCTCTTTTTCTTCATAACTGTTGTTATAGATCGAATTTATTTTTTTGCCGTTTGAGAGTGTTTTTGTAGCCTGTTCTGGAAATAAATGTATTTAATATAAGCGTGCTGAACCAGCCATCAGATGTCTTACAAATCAAATTAATGTCATCTCATTCTCTTGGCCGTTCGTGTGAGGAAGATATATATAAAAAAATAAAAAATATAATATATACATTTTTAATAGTGGAAATAATTTCCGAAACTTCTATAACAAGGCCAAAAACATATTTGGCCAAACGCGACATAAGCGAAACTAATTTTAAATTACAGTCTTGTTTTCAGATTTCCACACGGGATATTACTTTTTTTGTTTGTGATTCAGTGCAGAATTTTATCCACTGGAAACATTTCATCACTTACGAGTTTGTTCCATTTTCCATAAAGTCGTAACTACAAGTTGATTTTCAAGTTGTTTTTCAATACGCCTCCATTAGATATTAACGAGTACTATTCTTCAGGAAAGTTCTGAAATTCTGATTACAGTCTGTCTATTAACATCATGATGTTAGGATTAACCAGCAATATACGGAAGTTTGAAAGTCTTTCGACAGGACCACAAGAATTAACTGTTATTACCGTTGCATGTGTGTATTACTTGTAAAAAGAAACATTATAGTTTGCGAACCAAGGATTCTGTTTACAAATTTTGCTAAGCATATTTGCTTGGCGTATCGACGTAAAGCAACGCCTCTGTTTAAAGCAATTTTCTGGGGAACATGGTTCAAAGTTCGCCAGAATAGTGATTATGTTTAACTATGGTTTTACAACGTTGGTTCACAGTGCTCATTTCCTCCACTCTCTTCCCAGCAATCCTCCCTGCAGTGTGATGTCACCGCTGTGAACGTGAAGCTCAATAAGTAAATAAGAAAAGCAAAATTAATCAGTTGATCAACGATAGGTGAGTATTCAGCTTTTAATTAACATTAACCATTAACTACAAATAGTACCAAGTCATTCCAGGCGAATGCCGGGATGGTTCCTTCAAAAGGCCGTGGCCAGATTCCTTCCCGTTCCTTGCCCACAGTCCTTTTCCGCCTCAAATGACCTCGACGTCGACGAGACGTATAGACACAAGCAAAAGAATAAAAAAATAAAGACAATAGTGTTTATCCCTATTTCAATGAAGTTTACTAAAGTTAGGAATACACTGTTCGGTAGTTTAGTGTGTCAAGAAGCGTTATTAGTGAAACAAAAAATCGAGAACAGCAGAGTCTCCATAAACAATGCCAGATAAGATAAATATTACCATCTAATTCGGTCGAGGTATTGTAACTGAGACCCTGTCATCGAGGGTTAATATGTGACATACAGCCAAAGAAAATAAACTATAGCATTTCACAGGCCTTAAAAATTGTACATCTCTTAAAATTTCAAAACGTCTTTTTTACTTAGTTATTAATACTTCCTCCTTATACCTCCTACACCAGTGGTAATCGCCTACAGGGTAGCCCTAAGAAACCCAACCCAATGTGCTTTCTAAGTTTCACTATAACATTAAGACAACTGATAGGTTCGTAACCACTATAGGCTAAATCTGAATTGCGACTGAAATTACAAATCGAGCGTGGTGGGTGAACGGTAACGATCTGGCCTCGCGTTCGGGGGACGCGGGTTTGAATACCCGACAGGCAATTCAGATTTGGATTTTCCATTGCAAAGCCAACTACATACAAAAGTCATTACATTTAATGTAGATCAGTAACTTTGATCAAATGGAGGAAACACAAAATGTGTGTAACAAAACTCAGATACTGGATCTCAGGCGAGAAGTTATATATTGGTAAGCTCTACCTGAACCAACCATTCCAAGAAGATCAACACAATACTGAAAAGGATGACGCAAGTAGCCAAAGAGACCTGAGCTCTGTGTTTGTGCTCTGGAAGTAGCCAACAAGTTTGTGTGAAGATGCTGTGCATGCAAGCCAAGCCGTATTAGCATCTCTGAGTTGTTATTGTAACAGGGAATAGTAAGTCTAACAGGCCATATACCGTGTGACTGTTTCCAGACAAGCTCGGTGAGGTTATGTCTTATAGCGAACCTAACCAGTCTAATGCGGATTATTCCTGCTCAGCCTTGAGAGTGTGTTATGTGCATTGCTTCTAATCAAACCTCAACACAAAACGTCATACGCTGTTATGTGTAATTTACATTTTTTTTAATTTGTGGCTATTTAAGATAGGTTACTAGTGAGAAAAACGACAGCTGTCAATACATTTTTTTATTTTTTTTTTTTTTAAAGAAATCTTCCTGAATCATTTATCAGCCACGTAGTTCCTGAAGTGGCCTATGGCGTACTCCTTTTATAGATAACTTTCATTTTAGAAATGAAGTCAGTGGTGGGCATCATAAAGAGTTAAAACGACTGCTTAACAACGGAGACATTTCTTTGTGGCCAAGACAACATGAACAACACAGAATATAACTTCAAAATCTTTGGTGGTGAATTTACAAATGTGTCACTTCCTAACTGCAAATAAATACTATATGTGGTTCGCATAAAAACTCAGACATCTTTCTACGTATTGCTTTCAGAGTACAACACTATATTTATAATCAATTGTTAATTATTTGCGGCGGAACATATGCCAAGGTGATAACTTCCTCAGGTATTTCACACAATTTCACTTTTCATTCTTCCGATGTTTGAACTAAATTGTTCAGAATATCCATGGATAATTTATTCCATTCTCATTTGCCTGCAAAAGAAAATATTACCAATCCGTTATGCCTGAAGTAGTTTATGGTCATACTAATTTCTTTTCCTGCGCGTACCTATCTTTATTCTTCTAACAATAACCATCCAGGCCTCATCACTAATATATTCACTGATGAACCAAAACTTTATGACCACTGCCCACCGCTAGACTGAATGTCATTTGGTGATGTTGCTGTGACGTCATGCGATAAGTGCAGCTAATAGCCCAGGTATTTTAAGCGGATTTTATTGGTAACCTAAAAAAAAAAATAATAATAATGTAGACCTGAAATTTGGCAAATAAATCAAGAAAAGTCGTCACCACTGGAGTGTCCGCGTCAAAGTTTTTATCTGGTCAAAAGGGCTAAAAAGGGCCTGGGTACCAAATCAGTGTAAACTCGTTGTAACATTTAAAATGTCAGCCATAGTCACATTTCATTGCACCATAGACATCACTGTACCGAGCGGGGCGGTGTAACGGTTAGCGTTCTCGCCTCGCATTTGGGAGGACGGCGGTTCGAATCCCTGTCCGGGCATCCAGATTTGGGTTCCATGGTTTCCCCAAATCACTCCAGGCAAATGCCGGGATGCTTCCTTCAAAAAGGCCATGGCCGAATTCCTTCCCATTCCTTGCCCCCATCCTTGCCCCCCATCCTTGCCCCCCCATCCTTTCCCGTCTCTAAAGACCTCGATGTTAAAAAGAGACGTAAAGCAGTAAAAAAAAAAAAAAAAAAAAAGCATCACTGCATACAAATGTAGTATCGGGCATAATTATTGTATAGAAGTAACAGTACACTCACATTTTATCATGAAGGAGGTACGAAACATTACCTTCTTTTAAACAACTATGTATAGCTGAAAAATTCTCAAAGTTACCGTGTCAAGACATATAACCAAAGTTGTAGTACACAGTTTCTCTGTCTGTGACAAACTGTCCTCGAGATACGCCTCGAAAAAACTACAAATTAATCAGCGCTGGGCCGAGTGCGCGCGCGCCGCTTCCCAGACATTACGGGTATGAACCACAGAAAAAAATAATGTACAGCTAACATTGGCACAGATGTTATTTAGTATCTAAGAAACAAGTACTGCAAATTCCCCATCTCTAAGGAGTCCACGTCATGGTTTTTTTTCACGTCAAAATGGCGTAAGTACGGCTTAAATGCAATAATCGGTATGAATGTCTTGTAGTACTTAAAATATCAGTCTTAGTATCTTTCCAATGCACTATAAGTAATTTGGAGAGGCTAACCATTGAATTAATGTGAAGCTTTTGACGTAATTATTGTATAAAAGTAAAATTAAACTTATATTTTATCATGAAGTAGGTACGAAACATGACTTATTTTATAATTAACCCAGGTTTGCTGAAAAACTATTAAAGTAATAGTGTCAAGACCTATTATCAAAGTTATAGAACGCATTTTCAGCGCTAGAATGGTACATCGGTCATGTTTTTGTGATAAACGATTGGCGAGATACGCATCGGTACATTCAAAAACAATGTGCAGAGCTCAGCTTAAACCGCCGTTCCACTCACCTGCCCTCTTTGAGATTTTATGTTCTTTGAATTAGGTATAAACTGACATAAATAAACCTATAAAATGACGAAAAGATTTGAAGAACTATAAATTAGTGTGCAAATTTATGAGTAATAATCATTTTTTTTATAACTGAACTCGTTGAACGAAATTTAATGTTTAGCTTCATGACCGTCCTCATCATCTGAACCATTATACATTAACACATGCAGATCATTTGCAATTCCCACACATTATCGAACACTCCAGCCCAGAACGCAGTTATTCACACTCATTTCCGCAAATGCTCTTGCAATTGCAAGGCCTCAAGTTATGGAGATAATTCGGAGTCCGTGGGAGTCAGACAATCACTGGCGATAACCAGCAACAAAGATGTCCCTACAGGAAAGTCACTCAGCAAAATGTAGAGTGGGTACATGAGACCGTGTTTACAGCCAGAATGTTAACAGTTTGGTAGATGAAGGTGACTCAGGAATTCCATGAGCAGCAGTAGTTCGCTCGTACTAGGACATCATAGAGTTTTCCTCCCACTGCTTGTCGATTCTTTCGACGGCAGATCAACAGCCAGTGAGGAACACCTTTCTACAGACTGTCCACAGTTCTGTGAAGCCAATCAAGTAGATTTTGTTAAATGATTTGTGACTATCGACGAGACTTCGGTCCTTCGCTTTATTCTGTAGTGAAATCAACAGGGGAGCACAAGTTTTCACACTCGAAAGAATGTCATGTCTGTTCCTTCAGACTGGATACTTATAATTGTTTCTTTGGATCTATAGAGTGTATTTCTTCTAGGATATTAGGATCTATATGCAAACGTTTTGAAGCAGCTGAAAGCAACTACTAACGAAAAGAAAAGAGAGTAATTGTGAAAAGGGAGATATTTAACCAGCACATTGCTTCCATTCACAACGACTCATTGCTGTGAGCGATACTTGTGAGTTAAGGTTTCAGTTGCCACTGCAACCACCCTATTCATCCGGTGTGTCCCCCTCAGACTTCCACCTTTTTCTAAAGTTTAAAAACTTCGTCTGGACACTTTGGGAAATCATTTTATGTGGATGCATAAAAGCAGTAGAATATCGTTGGAGGAAGTGTGTGGAGATCAGAGAAGACTATGATAAAAGTAGACCATTTTCTTTTAATTCAAGTCTTCAATGCCATGACCAACCACTTATGTGTCGAACCTCGTATTGGTACTTTGCTAATACTAACTAGTGAAGTTATTTGTTGCAGATCGGTTGGTTAGTTCAGTATTGAATATCGGAAGTTCGTCGGCTCCAATTCTGGGTTCAGTCGGAATTTTACGGGCTCTTAATTTTACGTTTACTTATGGAAAATGTTGGTACATGAAAGGTAGAATCATCTAGCTATTGTAAATTTGTCTTAACTTAGTTACCAACCTAAAGGTTGGTTGGATCCACCTGAAGGAGGCGCAAGAAGCCAGTGTGTTAGAAGTGAGATGGACAGTACCTTTCCTCCAGGACCAACAGCTTAACGTGGTATCCGAACTCTTGTTTTAGATGGTAGAATTACTATGCTACTTAAAAATCTGTTAAGGCAGCAAACTGAAACTTTGTTACTTAGGCGGAAAAATTCCATTCGGGGACTCTAGACAGATTATGACAAACGCGTTATTCTTATTCAGTTTGTTGTGGCCAGATCTTGAAATTGATTGAAGTGTTATTTTTCATTGGTTGCATCTGAAAATAGACTTAAAATAGGTCGCCATTGATTGTGTCACCTGTGCGTTCGTGCTCTTGGCTATTTGCAGTCTGAGAGCAATCGATTCTGGAGCGCCAGCCGTGGGAGGTCATTGGATGCCCTGCAGCTGGAGGTGAAGTGATGTGATTATACTTGTGATTCACACAGGGGACGCCAATACTCGCCAGTCTGGCCCAGCGCTCTAAAGCGACACCGTATTGGGCACGGGTTCGAATCCCGGCCTCAGCGTACCTATAATCCTGCTACTGGATTTTTGCGGTTTCTTGTTGTGACCTACTTTCCACATTTTCGCTGTAAAAACTAAATTTAACACAAGCGTAATAACAAGCAAATGGCCAAAGATAATACGATTCGCAGACAGATGGTAAGATGAATCTACCTTAGTTACGTTATATCGTTCTTAATAATCTTAACAGTACTAGATAGACTGTAAGGCCTCACAAAAATTGAAGCTGTTTTCTTATATAATCATTATCGGATTTGAAGTAGGTAAACAACAACAAGGAATTGTTTTCACTGCAGACAGATAACTACGGGAGTTTCTGACCATGTCAAAATATATAGCCGACTCTCTCTAAGATCACCAGTTTCCCACCTCGTATAAAAATATAGACTAAATGTTCGGAAAAACTAGAGGTTCTTATTTTTCAATAGACACCTCTGCCTTGTATCTTGCCAGTCAGCTGAAAAGCTTGGGGTTCATATGTACTCTAAACAACGTGCAAGCGTATGTTTAATATATGAGCATAGTACAAAGAAAGCAAAAAATAGTGCAAAATTTCGAGAGATTTTCGCGTTTCATCACGATAACCATGTAGATTATTTTTACCTCATTTTTGTATTCTCGGTTGTCGTAAATTCTAATTTATTAGAAACTAATTTTTCTTGTCGCAGTCCTCCATATATTCCTATCTTGCGCTAATCTCTTCATCTCAACATACCCCTTACAACCTCAGTTATCAACTTCAAATATTCTAATTTCTGTATTTCTCGACAGTTCTTATCTTCGATGTGATTTCAGAGGATTACATGTCATCGGGCTACCCTTTGGGTATCTAATACAGCAGCTTCCCGTTGCATTCTGCCTCCCCATGCCGCTGATAATTTCTGAGTCATCCACATTTAGGAGCCGTTTTCAACCGGAAGGACAAGAGGGTGGCCTGGACCAATCCCCACTCGTCCACCCTCTTTTCAGGAAGCCGTTGGCACGCAGTGGATGACACTTAATTTTTTCAGTCGGTTTGTACTGAATCTTCGAGTTTTATTTTCATAACAAGTCCCTCTGTTAATGCTCTGGCCTCCTAATCGGGAGGACGCCGGTTCGAATTCCCATCCGAGCATCCAGATTTGGGTTTTTCATGGTTTCCTCAAATCACTCCAGGTGAATGCCGGGATGCTTCCTTCAAAAGGCCATGACCAAATTCCTTCCCGTTCCTTGTCTCCAGTCCCATCCCGTCTCTAATGACCTCGATGTCGACGAGGCGAAAAACCATAAGTAAAAAATAAAAAATAAACAAGTCCATCTGAGTCATGACGCTACGATTGGTCTGTCGTATTGAGTGCCTACCGAAGTCGTCGCTCCTTTCGTATAGCCTTTAAATGTGGAGTGTTAGGCCTATACAAACAGGAACCGCATCGTGGATTTTGCCTCTAGAATACCGTGACGATGCCGGCGCGAGACACGAACTGGTGTTTTCCAACCATCCTGGTGGAAGAAATAGTCATCATTCGCGTCTTGGCGGGCAGGGGATGGGAGATGGTGGGACACTGTTCCTCATCACCATACTGTGTGCTGAAACATAGCATTGTGCAATGCTTATGGAGTGAGATAACACTGTATTGTTGATGGTGGTAATAGGTATTGCAAAATTTGGCGCTGCGGGAGGGAAGAACTGTCATTGGGTTTCACTCTCTCCCTTCCTTCATAAAAAAAACAACACATTTACACACACGCAACAGAGGAGACTGTATTCCTATCTTTGCATCCAGGCCTTGAATGAGTCCATTTAGAATCATCACTATGCACGAATGGTGCGAACGGCGTACATACAGAATAGAGTGCGCTAGTCCTAGAGAGACGGTGTGAAACTTGTTAAAAAATAAATAGATTGGAAATGTCAGCAATAGGAAGTTTTCAGCAGTTTCGGGTGATGAGCACCTGTGTAAACGCAAACAATCGTCTGGTCATGGTGTCGAGACGGAAACAGCATAGAAGCGAGGTTGCTAATATACAGTATTAGATAAAAGGCGTTCTTGCAGATTAGTGTCTGTATATATATATATATGTTTCTACCGAGTTGGAAACAAATGGTATAAGTGAAAGGTGTATAAATCTGAAGCAGGATATCTAGGTAGATTCAATTCAAACAAATGGGAAGGACTATTGGAATTTAATATACCTTATGTATTATAATGGTATACCTATGTCTTATCATTTTCAGAGGGAGGAGGATGTGTAGAAAGGTGGAGATATCGATAAGTATAATATTTCATTCTTGTAGAAGCATACGTGGAGAGAGCAAAATACAGGATCGAATTTTAGCGTTACTGAAAATCGTTATTGCATGTCGGGTGCAAAAGATCTCAATAAAAGGCAGATTAAATAAACAAAACGATTGGTCCGTTGATCATATACTAAAGATGTGTAATGGACTGGATTTGGATGGTGTACAGTAGTTGGAGATCTTGATACATTCAGCCGTCACTTTCGCCTGTGTAGCCACTGGCAGCTGCCGCTGACGGAGGACGAGGTCTGCGGTAATGCAAATCGGTGAGCCGTGACGGACGGGCGGCATAATTGGTCGGTCGGTCGGCAGTCGTGGGACTGCACAGTAGCTGAGCACTTCACTCAGCCTGCGCATTCCTCGCCTACCACCAGATCTCTCTCTTAATTAAATCTGCATCACAGCTCTATACTTACGGGAAGCAACGCTAGATAAACAAAAGGATAATTCATTGGTGGAAACTGTTACCTACTTTGAACAGGTTCTCAGCCAATTTTCACATATCACTAACAGAAAAAATTAAAACTGACGGCAAATATTGTAACTGCGACCAAAGGTTTGTGAGAAATCTGAATGAAGAAGTGGGAAAAAAGGGCAAGTACGATTCGAATCTCGTTAATTTAGGGTTCCGAAAATGGAAATTTGACTTTAGAAGTAAAAGGGGGGTATTGAGTTCCTATTTAGTGCCAGCAGTTTGAGATATTTCGTTTCATTACTCATGGATCTTTAGTTGCGGTATTCCTTCAGTTTTGATTTTTTTATGGCTTTACGCCTCGTAGACGACCAGGTCATTTGAGTCGTGAAAGGATTGGAGGCGAGGAACGGATAAGAATTCGTCACGGCCATTTGAAGGAACCATTGCGGCGTTCGGCTGAACTTTATAGGGATTCAAACATACGACCTCCGGAATGCGAGGCCACAGCGTTACCATTCACCCACAACGTTCGGTGGTTTTGAAATTATATCTGTACTCTTCAGTTCGCATAACTGTGTACGACACAACGTGTTTCGTACCAAAACTAACCTTAAACTACACATTTCCTAACTGCATGAGAGAAAAATAATAAAGATAAGCATCAGTATGGCACCGAATCCTGACCCTTTAATTCCTCCTATTTTAGTAGAATTAGTCACAAGTTTGTTGGTCATTTCAACTCCTTGAATAGAGCCAGCCTTTTACGTACTGTTCATTTTCACAGATAGGGAATAATGGGCGTAAAGCATATGTTTTATGTACCATTTAAGCCGGGATGCTTCCTTCAAAAGGCCATGGCCGAATTCCTTCCCATTCCTTGTCCCCCATCCTTTCTTGTCTCTAAAGACCTCGCTGTTAAGAGAGGTTAAGCAGTTAAAAAAAAGTGCCATTTAATGTCCTACCTCAGCCTACACACAAGATCTTGATTTTTATCCCCTTAAGAATGTTTGGTCGGAAATACGGATATGGCGACATGGGAGGTTGAGTCTCATTTGAGTGCCGAAGTCACTCTATAGACTTCTACAGAGTGGTGGTTTACCACCCACCCAATAAAAGAACTGCCATCTACAACCACAGGCCGCGTCTCCTAAACAAAGGAACCTTGATAATTAGCACATTAGCTCCATTACTCAGACGAAAATTGTGGACCGTAGATGAGTTATATGAAAATATTTATAGAATGGTCCTGAAGGTATAGACATCAGCAGGCACCACAAGATACAATGTAACTGAATATTCATTATCCTATATGGCAGAGTGTGGAGATGTCACAGTCCGTCAAAATCATCTCCTCAGATACGCATCTGATCGTCGTTCTACCTTCCAACTGAGTATTGAACCCAGTGTGAAAAAATAGTAAGTACATCTCTTCACTGTTACTGTATGCGCAAACCGTTTTCAACGTACATCTATCCATACTTGTTCGCCTGCACCTGTTAAGGTGGCATAGTTGACTAAAGTGCAATGCCTTCTAATTCAACTCAAAACACGCTATTTGACGCTCCACGTTCCGTGCAGGGATAGTTTCAAGGGCGCAACTTTGACTTCCACCATGCAAAGTGCAGTTTCATCAAACACTTTACCACATGTCGCCCACGAAGAATGAGGCATTACATGCAATCTAGTTAATATTATGTTCAACCTATCGCACTTCGCTTAACTGCTGTATGGATGACAATGGATGCCATGCATGCTTTCGCAGTCTGTACTAAACACAAAAACTTCATCCATTCCCTCTCATACGCTTTAACCTACCACATGAACTAGGCTCAATGAAAGTGCTGCGAATCTTGTTCATTGTAATTTTCCGTCTCAGGGGAACTTCTCTGGAATATATGAACAAAGCTGTTAACGAGTTGGGACTGGTGCCAAATGTCTTCATCAACGTTAGCTCCTAGAATCACTGCCCTCAACAAAGGCAATTCAGAAGAATCACGGTGTCTTTAAACTAGAGAAAATTGTGCTACGGATTCTGTTCCTTGCGACAAGTCGAATGTTATGACAAACGCAAAAATATCTCATGGCATCCATTTAGTTAACAGAATATTGCACAGTCTTGTCTCCATTTAACTCATTTATTTGGAATGGTACCATATTGCACGTATAAAACGTTCTGTTTTTAGAACGAGTGAAATATAAATACCAATCCTCTTTTGTCAATAAAAATTCAAATTAAAGATGTTTTTCTTCTGTAGAATCTTGAGCATAGCTGCGTTATAGCAACGGTAAAACTCGTATTCGGTATAATAATAGCCAACCAGTTGCTTAAATAAGCAACTGGTTGACAACTGTTACAGAGTAATTTAATGGATTTTGCTTATCTTTATAATCAATTTTTTTTGCTAGTAACCTACTCTTGAATTAATAAACCAAACGCTTGAGCTATTGATTCGAGAACATCAATTAATATCGACAGACCAGGCCGAGCATGATGGGTGACGCTATGGCATTGGGGACGATGCGGGCTCGAATCCCCGTCCGGCCATCCAGATTTGAATTTTCCAAGTTTTTTCCAAACTACTCCAGGCGAGTGCTGCGATGGTCGAATTCCTTCGTTTTCTCCAATCCTTTCCTGCTTCTAATGACATCGACGTCGACGAGACGTAAAGGCAAAGGCAGAACAGTCTTCAGATAGATAGTGGATGCTGACGTTTTTAATTAAATACCGACAAAACAATTTACAGATTTTGATGGACTTGCCGTAGATGACAGCAGTATTTGGATGTAATTGAGGAAATTTTCCAGCCTCTTAAAACCTTTTCACTTCGATTCAGTACAGCGGTTCTCTCAAAACTAACACATTAGATAACAGCCAGGCGCTTCACATTGCTGATTACACTAATCTCGTCTTTAAAAAACAGTGACACTAACGTTAAGAATCATACATTTCTCGGCACAGTCTCTTCGTCTTGAATTCACAGCTGTTAAGCTGGTGAGAGTAATTTTTCTGTCCCTAATACTTTCTGCGTTTAACATGCATTACTACTAACAGGTTGTAAAATATTGTGTCAATTCTCTAAAAAATGGGATGGAAATAGTAATTTTCTTTTGTAAAGAGTGATTCTGATTGGTCTCATACATCCACTAGAGTGTTGTTCTTACCACTGAATAAAGACAACTCGTAGTTCTTTCTGTGACCACAAATTATCGCTTAATGATGTCAAAATTAGCTGTTTTAACCTTCACTTTAGTCAGAAAATATGAAAGAGAGGCTTTCTATGGAACACTAGAATCTTTTGTATACATCATGTTTTCTGCATCAACTATTTCCTAAGGGAGGATTTAAGGAATTTGGAAAACGCTGGGAAGATCTACGGTATCTGCTTAAAAGTATAGGATTTGATAACAGTTCAACTAATTAGCACAAAGCTCAATCGATTCACAGAAAATGGTGACACTTGCTTTCTTTCTTTCTATAAAACCTTCTTTAATAATTTTCGGTATCGATGGAACACTGAATCCTGCCGATGAAAAATGAGCTTGGAAAGAGTTAAAAGGCAGCACAGATATTACCGATTTCAAAACATTAATATCTTTTGTTCCGTGGAATGAATGGTATATTTTCCTGTTAATCAACCATTGTTATTTCATAATTACGGTTTGTTTTCCCTTCAGAGACTTTTATGGTGGGTCGATAACAAGAAAAAGGAAAAGGAAAATAAAAAATACGACCACATCTAGTTTTAAGAACTCTCCCAATGTTGTATTTCAGATTGTGACAGGGTTATGAGAACTTATCAAATGGAACGCATCGAGTATTATATTTCATACAAAATGTTCACTTCGAAACCTAAAACAATGTGTGAGCTCTTCCTCTCCATATAGTAGTTGTGTGAAGGTTAATAGATTTAATGATTTCTTGACAAGATCATATACAATGCAGTATTCGATCAGGTGATATATCCTAAGGTGGTTTGTATCTGAAGAGCGAGTAGAATGCCAGAAGTCAAACACAGTGCAAAAATTTATTAGGAATGGCAAGACTTTTCAGTGCAACAGAAAATCTGCTCCAATCCACGCTCATTGATGAGAAGACAGGATAAACAAAGAGAAATAATATATCGGCCAAACACATGGAGATATTCTTTCTATCGATTGTCGATGAAGGATTCGAACGGATCAAGTTAAATTCTGCTCGGTGGTATCAGATTTTATCAGTCAGTTGAGTATGGATGGTAAAGTACCCAAATACACTTTCAACGTTAGCGACTGCAGGCAGGGTCGATGACTATCTAAGAAGGAAATGCTTGTATTAGTCTCTGCTTATTCTTCTCCTTCATCTTTCCGTAACATTTTGGGGTCGACAGCCTTCAGTGAGTGTTACTCATCGTTGGCGAGGTCAAATTTGAAGCTATAGTTTTTACGGTCGCATGCCCATGCTGATGTCAAGCATCTGTATCTACTGTAGGTCGCACTAAATAACAATTGTGGAAGTAAAGTGTTGTCATCTGTCTGTGAACTATGTTCACCGTGTTATAAGTGTTTTTGAAGTGAAAAAAACTATAGAAGCGCTAGGCCATGTTTCGACAGGGGTAAATCTATGAGTACGTCACCGACATGCTATGACGTGTTGCGCGCGTCATATGCGTGTTTGACGCTTTTTTTATGTAAAAAATCTTATGAGCTGGGGTCACCAACATGCTGTAATAGCAGTATATCTGTAGCTAAAAGTATGACGTGTTGCGCTTGGATTATACTTGTATCTAAGATATAAAAATGAATCTTTTCTTGTTTTTTTGCCAATGTTCTTCATACAAAGACACAATTTTTATCCGATTTTTATGGAGCTTTGCATACGTATACTTTAAAACAAATAGAAAAATACTGTTTACGTTTGATTTAAGAAAACCAAAATCCTCTTCTCCTTTCCCACCTCATTGTTCATACAAACCCACAGTTTTTATTCGATTTTGATAGTACTTGGCGCACGAACATTTCACAGTAAGACCGTCTGGTAGCTCAGCGGTTAAGGTGCTTAGATCCGAAATTTGTTCTTCCCAGTCGCGGGTTCAATTCCCGTGATAGACATGAATTTTTAGGAGTTGTATTTTATTATGTGAAATACGCCGGGACGTTCTGTGGTTCTGATTCCACGTTAAACTATGAGCCACTGAGGAAAGGAATTAGCCTTCCTGCCTCTGGCACAATAGGTTTGTACATCTCCTTCGGGAAGATTCGACCAACCTTCGGGTTGTGGACAAACTTAGATTTTTAGTTTTTGAAGTTATTATTTTTATGGTATGCCAAGTGCAACAAAGAAGTTTTTGAAGTGAAAACTTCTTTACGTGCGTTGGGCGATTTGTGTACGGGTAAAATCTTATGAGGTCGCGTCACCGACATGCTATTGTTAACAGTATACCTCTTGCCGTCTGGTAGCTCGATGGTTAAGTTTTCTGACTGGGGAACGAAGGTCCCTGGTTCGAATTCCTGTCTCGACGGGGCTTTTCACAGAACCGTAACACAACTTTCACCTCTGGTACAGTTTGCTGTGTAGTGTGAAGTACACCAGAACGCTTTCGAGGTTGGACTCCACGTTAAACTGTAGGTCCCTTGTATCTGGCAGCACTACCGGTTTAGGTTAAGACGGCTAAGATAGGGGCGGAATGCGCAGCCAGTAGAAACCCTGTCAACAGGTCATTAAGACCACAGGGAATTATTATAATTAGTATATCAGTAGCTATAAGTATGACGTGTTGTGTATGATATTCATAGTTCTAAGTTTTCACTTCTGTCAGCAGTTCCAAATGACTGCCAATTGTTTTGTGTGTGTGTGTGTGTGTGTGTGTGTGTGCGAGGGAGAGAGAGAGACTTGTATCCAGTCCCAGATCCTGAGTGAGGTGCCTAAGCGCACTGAGACACACTGGCGGGTGTAGAAGGTAACACAACTCGCACTGGAAAAAATTGGGGCATAGTTCAGTTGACAGAACGTTTAAGAGCTGCATGTTAGAATCTGAAACTTCTATTAAGCGAAAGGTATTTCCTCATTGCTTACGTCCAAAACATATCAGACAAAAACAGTTCTTGTAAAAATAGACCATGTCTTGTGTCCATGTAGTGACAAAAAGTTATGAGATCCTCTTCTGAGCCAAGTCTCTACTTTTCAGTTTATATTCACTTCACAGAATGGTTTCTCTCGGTGTCATAGATCGTTTATTTAGGATAAAAAAATTTGATGACTTGGCCACTATGCACGCCATGTTTTATTTAACCTATATAAATACCTTAAATGTGTTGCTTTATCAAACATATAAATACGAAAAAACCAAGATTTCACTCGCTCTTTTTTGAATTTGACAAGTATATATTATGCCTTCAATATCAGTAAAAATTATGACGTACATAATGGCGAAGTCATCAGATTTTTTATCCTAAAGAAACGATCTATGACACCGAGAGAAACCATTCTGTTTCACAAAGTGAGGTGAATACACTCTGTAAAGTGTAGACTTGGCTCAGATGAAGATCTCATAACCTTTTGTCACCACATGAACACGAGACTTGGCCTATTTTTACAAGAATTGTTTTTGTGGGATCTCATTTATTTTTGTAAGTTTATCGGTTATTCTGAATCGCCGTTCAAACGTAGTGATTCGATTTGAAAATCGGTGAATAAGAACATTTCAGAATTTAAGACATCAATATAGGTTACCAACAATGCCCCACTCTCTGAAAACAATGGGCGTTCGCTGTAGCCAAGCAGTTACCGTTAGTTTCACTATCACCATAAACAAAATACTAGTAATTTCCAAAATAAGCATAGGAACAAAGTAAAATTTAAATTATTAGTTAAACTTGCTGTTCTCTATGCATTAAAAAATTCTCAGGCAAATACTGTAGCTTCATCCGGAGCCGCAAATATGTGCCAGAATTTTTTATGTTTTGGATTGTAATTAAATAAATACGGGGAAAAACTCCAATAATAGACTTTTATTATAATTTAGGGATAAAACCATATACGTGTACCAAATTACTTGTTTCTAGGTTTATTGGAAGTACAGTGAAATTTGGATGTCGGGATGTCCGGTCGAAATAAAATTTTTAATTTCAATAACTTCCGAAGTAAGAAAAGGAAAGAAGTAAAATTTACCACATTAGTTAAACATATTAAGCTCACTCCACAATGAAAATCTGAGGCGTATAAAGTTATTAGGGTAGAAAGCGATTTCACGTTAGGGGTAGGTATATAGAAATTTACGAGTTTCGGGCTTTTCTTGTAATATGTGGGTAAAATGTTATCTGTGTACCAAATTTCAGCTTTCTATGGCTATGGGAAGTACCTTAGAGTTTTGATGATCATCAGTCATTAATTCAATAACTGAGTAAGTGACAAAATCGCTGAAGTTTGCATCCGAATAACATCCGAACTAAGAACAGTAACGAAATAAAACTTAGTGTGTTTGCTAAGATTGCTGATATCTATGCATTACAGAAATTTGAGACATATAGCATGAAGACGACCGAAGAAATTGAGGTTCAAAAATGGCCCAAATTGTTTCGAGGAAAAGTTGGCAGTGCCGCCGTTGACTCGACTTGGAGTGTGCACTACCGTGCACCCAAATCCCAGGTTTACTCAGTTTTGTCCAAATGCGTACTGTAGGAGCTTTGATTTGACTAACACTAAGGTTTGCTGACCAGAGCAATGGTGCCATGATCTTCAAAGGGTATGCGGAATTCCACTTTCGTCAATTCTAGCATAAGGATCTTAATAACATCTCCAGGGAATACCTTTACGTTTTACGGTATAGTGGAGAAGTAATGCGATCACACGTCCCATTTTTCGTGCCGACAGTGACATGTGAGGACTGGTGTTAGCTTTGTCTCGTGCCCCCTGCGGGCGGCAGTGGTTCCACCCCGGTAATCGCCATCCAATAAGCGAGTCCGCAGCGTAATCTGTCACCCTGCCTGCAATTTCCCTCCCGCCTTGCCACCTCCGCGGGTTCCGGGAATAAAAACGAGATTAAAATCCAATCGCGTCCCGATACGGCCGCGCAAACACCCCGCAGGATCTGTCTGCAGACATCTGCCACGGGCCGGGAGCCGTGACAGCTAAAAGGCGACCGCCGCTGCTTTGAGGAACACGGCGCTCTATCTCCACTGAACAATTGTAATGGAACGGAGGAAACAAAAGGCCGAGGAGACAATGCCAGCGGGAACGTTGTATCGTCCTTCTAAATGAAAAATGTTGTATTGGTTACCAAACTACCCGATAATTTCCGTTAATAGCTCTTTAATGGCATCTAACTTCTGATTATGTGACATCAATAAAATTTAGATAAAAAAAGAATTAACTGAAGCTTAGTAACGAACGCCGAAGCCACAAAAGAATATCAATTCTGATGCACAGAAGTGAGTGTAGTCATTTCCCTTTATCCAGGGTTTTTTATAGTTGCTGTCAGATCGACGATACCTTAGTGCAGTGGTTTCCAAATGATGGTCCGCGGAACCCTGGGGTTCCGTGGGAGAATCACAAGGGTTCCGTGTTCCGTCCGAGAATTAAATAAAATGTTCGTTTAAAAGACTCATACCCGCGCCGTGAGAAGGGTATCGTGGTTCTGCTTCTGTTTGTGACGACTTAACGATGCAAGACTAGCTTTTCCGCTTCCGCTTATAAAAACGGGTATCCATCAAAAATGTATGACCAATTAGGGTTCCGTAGCCACAAACAAATTGGGAACCGCTGCCTTAGCGAAAATTGAATCACTACTTGTCGTGCCCTCCAAGTCCACGGTAGACGCTGTACGCTGTAGGAAAATTTGCTGCCATTAATCTAGCATATTATTTTGTGTTAAAAGTTGTCGTCAGAAATTAAATTTCTAAAATTTTTAACGTCAGAGCTCGCTGAGTGAAGTGCCATGACGAAACTCAGAAACAGTGAACAAACAAATCCAACAAATGAGACAGCAGTACTTCAAGCTCAACATAGAGGCAGAGTGGATATTAGACGAACAACGTTTAAATCTCGATCTAAGGTAAATGTTGGTCAATCGAGAACATCTACTAAACCCACTATCAAGATAGGTAACTAGTAGAGGGAATATGATTATTCAGGGTCAGGGCATACAGGTCACCTTGCTGATACCAAAGTCATGAGAGAAAACGCGTCGCCTCTCCTCCAAGAGTCACAAAATATAACCTGAAAGGATATTTTCTTTTATCAGACTTATCGCTAAAGAAACTTCTTTTTAATATCTTTACAAATTCAGATTTCTGAATTATAGATATCTTAGAATTCAACATAATTAATGCTATTAGCATCTCTGTATTACAGAAAGCATAGTTTCATCTTTTATTAATAACCTTCGTCGGAGTAGAAATTTTCACGAACAACCTGCTTTTTCAGATGAGGAAACCAATAAGTTTTTTTACCAATGCATTAATTGCATCATGTTTGTTTGGTTGCTTAAATCGTGGCTCTGGATCCCGTTTCGAATCCCCCTTTTTTTTCCTTTGTTTCTGGCTTTACGCCTTGTCGTCGTCGAGGTCATAAGAGGCGGGAAAGTACTGAGAGAAAGGAACTGGAAGGAAATCGACCAAGCCCTTTTAAAGGAATCATTCGCCTGGAGTGACTTGTTGAAACCATGGAAAACCAAAACCTTGATGGCCGGACTGGCATTAGAACCCACGACCTCCCGAATGCGAGGCCAGAGTGTTGCCGCTCAACCAGCAAGCTCGGTTTCGATTCCCGGTCTGAATTATTAAGGGTCTTCACACTGACTTTCGCGTTTACTTCCTGCAAAGCTACGATTTGTTCATATGGAGTAAGCTGGGACTAACTGTTGTTCGGCTTCCACGTAAAACTGTAGGTCTCTTTTTCCTGATAACCTTAACGGGTTAAGGTATCCATGACATAGGCGGAGTACGTGACATAAAGAATCTCTCACTCGTCAGCCAAACGAACTTTCGGCTCTCCTTGTGGATAATACTACAAGCTTTTACTTTTCCTTTAATGTTCGAATCAGTGATAATACTCTTTTACGGTTAGATAGGTCCTACTGTACGAAATTTCACATTAACATATTCTTTCATTCGTAACATGACATACTTTTGAATCACTACTGATTTTTCTAAACAGTTTTACCCCCGAAAATTCAGAAATTAACAAGAAAGAATAATTGGATATTTCACTGTAAACGTAGAATTATCGTCAGGTATAATACCAGACTTTCACTTTGTCCTGTGCAATGTTCTAGGCATAAATAAAAATGATCTTTAACTAAAGAGATTCACCGTGACGATTAGAACTAAGGAAATTTATTGATGTTCTGGTCCACGGAGCGTCACTTACAAGGAAAATTGAATGATGAGGAAATAGACATTCGTACGTTATATGTCGATTACGTTTCCAGAAAAGCACGTGGGTGTTATGAGTTGCGTAGTCAATGCATTGTAAATAGAATATTGATAGGCCAAGTGACCCTGACGGACAGGAAACTGTTTTAAAAGCTCTTTTATTATAGTAGTAGCGTCGTAAATACTATAAGTGCCTCTTCGTAGAGACGTGAGGACGTAATCATCACTGTTAACGTCTATTTTTTTGGCTTTACGCCTCAATAACGTTGAGTTCATTAGAGGCGGGAAAGGACTGAGAACAAGTTAAGGAAAGGAATTCGGCCTTGGCCTTTTAAGGAAACACCCATGCATTCGCTCTGGGTGATTTGGGGAAGGCATAGAAAACGCAAATTTGGGATTAAAGTCCCACGTCCTTCAGGATGTGAGGCCAGACTGTTATCGCTCATCCTCCGCTCTCCGTGTAAACGTCTAGGACGTATTGGAGGATTAATTTTCGAAAATAATGGGTCTAAAGTGTAGAAATCATACAATATTTGTAACTACGGCCGAAAACGCTGAATTTTTATGTATTAGATGATTTGTAGAGCCTTATTTATTTGTTGGAACCTATGTCAAAAATTGATATGGCCTCAAGGAACTCAGCTTATGCTAGATGGGCTGAGACAACCTTGAGAAATGCTTCTGCTATCTATTTTATCAGCTCTCCCAGCAAAATCTACTCCAACGTCCATGAAGGGCAATACAATCCTTGGTTTTTAGCTAATGGGAGAGGATGGAAGGAGAGCCCGCGACGCCTTGAAACTAGGACACTCCGTCTAAGGAAAATAAAACCCTGAAGTAAAATCCTGGTATTTCTGGTTGAGGGTTATGCGAAAGGCTGGTAACACTTCCATAGAAAACATATATTACTCAAACCTCAGAGTAAGAAGACCCGTTTGGATTGTATGATGAGGACAGAGGCAATGTCAAAGGACAAAAGATTCGAGGTGAAAGATAACTTGAAAATAAGAACGCGGTACGTAAAAGTTGTAAAAATAAAGAAGAAAATCTGGACAGAGAGCTATTCAGAAAGGGAATTAAAGTTGCTGAAATTACAGAGACACAAAATAATTGAAAAGAACAGAAGAAATTGGTATACATGCAATGATTTACAGTAGAGTCGCACGAGAAGAAAGAGCTGTAGCAGGATAGTGGATAGAAAATGGAAAATTAAAATAGTTAATTACACTATGATAAATGAAAGGATTCTGATTTTAAAATTGAAAGTAGTGAGAGGTAAGATAACTTTTATCGCCACATATGCCCCAGAAGAAAGCAAAAGAGAAGACTGAACAATTTTATGAAAACCTTCAAATAATGTTAGATGAAATTAGTAACGGCGATTTTCTAATAATGGCTGGTGATTTTAATGCTAGAGTTGGTAACAGCACAATTACAGATATAATGGGAAATAAAGGTGAAAACGCTATAAATTAAAAAGGTAAGTTACTGAGAGAATTTTCATCCATCAGTCAGTTGAAGATTACTAATACATTCTTTGCAATAACGAATATCCATAACTTTACATGGACAGCAAGAGAGCAACGATCTATTATTGATTATGTAATAGTTAACAAAAATTTGGTCCAGATGTACTAGACACCAGACTACATAGAGATAGTGGTATATATTCAGATCATTACCTCATTATCTAAAAAAAAAAAAAAAAAGTAAAAATACTTGATAAATGGAAGAAAAGACTGAATAAAAATGTACAAAAAGATCAAGAAGTTTATAAGTTAGATCTATTACGAGATGAAGGAATAAGACACTGATATCAAAACCAAGTCCAACATTGCTTACTGGAAAATCCAACAATTAATCATGTCAACAAAGAATGTGAATTTATGGCTTCATTAATACCGAAAGCAATAGATGAAGCCATCTGAAAGGAAAGTAAATTTGGAAAAAAAACTGGACTTAAAATTTGGAATGAAGAAGTTGCAGAAGCAGTTGATAAAAGCAAAAATCTTATGTAAAAATGATACAGGCTCGAACCCTAGAAAATGACAATTAGTGTAAAAGAAGAAGAAATATTGTTAAGACATTGTGACAATAACAAAGAAGCTGAAACAAGAATCATAGAGCAGATTATTAAGTTCAGTAGAAGATGATGTCCATCGCAAACAAAAGATAGCTTATAAGCTTATGAAACATATTAGCAAAGATGAAAAGAAAACATAACTGTAATTGAAGAAGAATCTTAGAGCATTATAAATAATTACGGTATAACAGTAACCGGGGAGAGAAAGAAGAGTTAACAAGAGAAATTATGAATAATTTACCGAAAACTTTGAAGGAATTTAAAGATAAAATTTGTAGAGGGCTAATGTAGGTAAGTGAAGGATAGGGGGAAGATGGGTGTGTATGGAAATTGCCACCGGAGCCTGTGCTCCATTGCAATTAAATTAAATATTAAATATATTAAAAATTAAGAGGATTTTGGTGTAGATCAAGCTAATGTTGAAGGAATTGACATAGAGGAAGTCTATGCATCATTAAGACCATTCAAAAATAGTAAAGCTCCTGGATTAGATAAAATTAATTTGAAATTGCTTAAATATGGGGTAATAATTTTGAAATTCAGGTACTTACATTTCATTAACATGTATTGGACAAACATCCCAGAAGAATGGCGTAAAGACAATGTTATTTTACTCTTTAAGAAATGAGATAGAAGTTCGTGTGATAACTATCGAGAGATTAGTTTGTTAAATACTAGATATAATAAACAGGCAAAAATAATAAACAACAGGCTCAAGGTAATAAAACATGCTCTTCTATTAGAAGAACAATGTGGATTTAGTAAAACTTAACACATTTTGTCTCAGACAGATACTGGAGAGGAAAAAAGAATTTAAGTTAAATACTTATATTGCTTTTGTGGATTATGAAAAGAAGTTCGATAAAGTAAGTAGGGAGCAAATATGAAAACTAATGCAAAAGAATGGATATCCAAAATAATTAATACAAGTTATCCAGGATATGTATAAAATGACACAAATTGTATTAGATCTAGAATACAAACTAGCAGAAGAAATAACAATCAACCAAGGACCGTGCACATACATAGACACTATACTATTTGCGGATATCCTACAAGAAAATGAGATGGAATTCAAAAATAAATGTATATATTAAGTACTATTAGCAAAGATTACAATTTTCAGTTGTCTCGTACAAAAAACAGAAGTTTTGGCATGACAAAGGAAATATTACCCTCCCACAGGAGAAGGGGTATTGGTGGACCAATGAAGAGATCTCTAGAAAACTGAGGTTTGAATAAGCTTTGGGCCTATCTATGGAGAGTAAATAAGTAAGTACATTTTCATTACTTAAATTCAGCTCACAAAGTGCATGAATTGCAATGTCATTCTAAAGGCTGTTTGTGGTCCTGCAGATATGACGCTAAATATAACTAACACCGAGATGGAAAGGAGTATTAAACCAATAGTCACAACTGATATCTGTGTTCTACGCAGTATGCTTCCAACCTGGTCACGGTTCGAGACACCTATATGTTGATGTAATTCGTCGCGTTAACTGTATCAAGCAAAACAGCCTTTAAGTTGCTGTTTCAGACTTTATTATTTACATAAGCGGATAGATGTAATACGACGAGATGCTTGAACACTATCAAAATACCACGCATGTATCTAACTGCAATGAAAGAAAATGGCAATTATTAATGATGGGTAGCGGGAATAGCATAATCCAGTGCTACTATCCTATAAACATTTGTTTACAGTATCATACGGAGATCTGTGTAGATGCAAAAATAATTTTGCAGTAAAGACCTGGAAAGTAGAGTGGCGCCTAAACAACGATCTGCTGGCTGTCAGATATTACCTGACCTCCTTAACACAAGAGTTACCTGGAGAGGATGGTAATAGGATAGTGTGTTACACAATCAGGTGGAAATTTGATGAAAGCCATTACTTAGGATTTCTGTATAAGCGTACACCATTTTACTTTTGACGCCTGACGTGTTGAGTAGTGGGAAGTCTGTTGGTTTTCCCCGTGTTTGTTAACGAAACTCTCTCTTCTATCAATGCAGTATTTCATGAATTCGGTCACCAGTACCGGCCACATTCTTGATGCTACTATTTGCCTCTCATATCTTATCAAGCGAAATAATGTAACCAGGTTTAAGGAGCTCAGATAAGAAGACAGCCTGATTTATTCAGCCGGCTAACTGTTATCATAACCTTGACTGTGCCACAAACATTTGTATACAAACTTACAAATCATTCTATCCATTGAGTTACTTCATTGATACATTTGTTTTCCAGACCAAAGGAAACAATTCTGAAACCTAGTGGATTATACAAAATTTCACACTTTTCGCAGCCTTCATTTTTTTTTTTAAATTGCGTTACTTGGTTTTTCGGTATTTTTTGTGCTGCTAATGCCGACATTTCGGCTCCAACCTGAGGCCTTTGTCAATGCTGCTTCCAGTTATGTATCCGCTTCGTAAATATAAACAGTTCATTACGTGTAATCGTAAACCAAGCAGATACATAACTAGAAGCAGGAAATTAATTTCAGTCTTTGACTTATCAACCTACAAAATAATTTTTTTCACACTCACTTATGCCTGACGTCAAGCTTTAGTTTATGGTAATGGTCGTCTATTCCGTTCCTCGTACTAATTCTAATTCTTCTACCATTATCCATCCGGACCTCATCACCAATAAATGTGTTGAGTGCTACCAGTAAGAATACCAGTTCTTTTTTTTTTTTAAACACCATAATCGAAGGAATGTCAGATGTAATAGGTCGAATTCTTATGGTTCAGGTGAGTGGTCAGTCGAGAAAGATACAAATATAAGACTTCGAAGACATATTAGAAAATTAATTTTGAAATTCTGCTGCCAACCGTTAACCGTTATACTAACGAGGATATAATTTAACAGCCATTCATTAGCTATACAAATTATTAATAACCCATTGCGTGACTGTTTACGGGATATATATTGCAAACATTAATCAATTTACCCTTCATACAGAAAATACATGCAATGGTGAAAGTTCTGTAACAAAAATTCCCAATGCTGTACCGGATTCCATCAGTTAATGATATAGGAATGTACAAATAACAAAACAATAATTTTGTCTCCGTATCGAAAACAAAAAATAACCAACTCTTTTCCCTTGAATGTGAATAAACATTGTAGGTGTATCTGATTAATTATACAATAGCGTGCAACAAAAGTAAAATTAAATAAGGGAATAAACTGTAAACAGGGTGTTTGTTTGGAGAAATTACTACATTTCCTTAGTACAAGTGGAGCACTACTGTTAACGGATTCGGTTTAAATTCAGAGAATCACACAATTTATTCCAGCTACCTATCTGAAATATGTGCCACTGACTGGGTGCAAAATGACAGGGAGAAATTTTGAAGCACTCCCAGTAATCACTTCTGCTGCGCCTAGTGCTTCATCAATAATGCCATATTGTGTTAGATGCCTTTTTAACAAACCAAAATCAAAGTATTGAGTTCTGTCTGGCTCTACTTTGACTGTTATAGCAAAGTATTTGCTCAATGATTCACGTTGGTTAGTTAGCCGTCGCCAACCATCGAAAGTATTACATCCTACGACCTTTGCTGTTTTCAGACTTCCAGTAAAGGCAAGATATGGCCTGTGTGCGAAAGTACTTCATTTCAGACCTGTTACAGCAGATGGCTTTTGCGCAGATATTAGAGGTTTGCACGATGTTAATCCATCAAGAAACATGCTATCTGTGGTGGTAGTGGAAACGAAAACAACTTGTCGTTAACAGCAAACGTGAAGCCAGTGATGAGTCAACAGTGAACAAAGGAGATATTCCCAAGAGGAAATGTAAATCATTAAATACTGACACTGGCAGTTTAATTCCTTCTGATCAATTTTATAAGGATTTTCAGTACCATCATTGGCAAATGAAGTATAGACTTTTTGTTCTCTGCCTTGTATGCTAGTATTAAAAAAAATGGGGGGGGGGAGGAAAGAGTCAAAGGATTCAAGGATTCCATGCAGTAACCATTTTGTGAAATAATTTATCTTTAAGATCAAAGTAAATCACGATGAGAAGCGTTTTGTAGCAATGAACATTAATTGGCTATTATGTTACCATAAAATTTAAGGTAAAGTTTGCGGTGTTCCTGCGGCTCCTATCGCTTTACGCAGGATTCATGGAGGTGGAGCTCCGCATTCCCTTTACAACCATTGGCACTAGAATGGATGTGACGAGATCAGCGCCACGCTTCCCGCCAAGTTTCCTCTACGTCTACGCTACTCCATCGGGTAGCAGGCTGAGTGCAACTTTATAATTTTCAATCTGCCATATTTCAAGCACAGTATTAACTTCGGTATATAAGCACGCTAACAATAACTCTGTATAAAAACTCGAGGAGCATTATTTGGACTATCTCAATATTTTCTAATAAAATTTTTCCAACACATGGCTACGAAATTCATTGGGTTTGGTTACAAGAATTTTTTTCTGAGATTTGTTCTTTTCAATTCTACAAATTTCATCAAGATTTTTCCAACAAAGGATAATTCGGCTTACCTTTTACTAATACATGGGTTATTTGTTGATCATTCTCAGCGTTATATTGACTCATCATTCGAACAATTTGAGTAACTTTATAGTTTACCATAAATCCACTAACTTCTTGCTCAAAGGTCTTTACCTATTACTTATTCGTTATATCCCGGGCGTTGTTATTTTTATATGATCCACAGCAATGCCGCCAAAATTTGAACACAGTTTTGTGCCTGATTTTGGTTTAACGCTTGATTCAGAACATACCAAATAATGATGCTCAAAGGCCGACGCGTACAAGACGGATTGCTCCAACACAACGAGGAATATCCTCCTTAGTTAATTCTCCTCAGTATTGTTCAGAAATTGGATATTTATTAAACTATTTGAGTATAACATTAACATTCCACTAACTCACTGATGATTAAGATAAGTGACCGCAAAAAGGAGATAAACGTATATGTTTACAGTAAAGGAAAGAACCGAAAAAAGAATTCGATTTATTGATAATAGCGGCATAATGAGCATAGAAATTTTGTTATACCTTCGAATTACCAGTAGTATCACTCCTTACAACTTACAACTCTTTACACTCCTTACAACTATCTAGATAAATAGGAATTATCTTTAAATTGTTATGTGAAACATTGCGCAGAATAGTTTTTGTCGTAATTCGAAGCTCAATCGGGAATTTGGTTATGTACGGAATTAATTCCTTATAAACAGAAAACAAAACAATTGTATCCAGTAGCCATAAAGTTTTAGATAATGTGCTTGCTCTTCTTGCACAGATCAAAAGTGATGAACATAAGTATTACTGTGACCAAAAACTTACTATAACATCTGAACAAACTATAGCAGAACAGCTTTCTAGGTCACCTTCATAATGCATGTCACATAGCAGCTCCAGCAAAGGGATTGTAATTTAATATGACTTATTCCAACTTATTTGATAAAAGAGAGAAACATCCCTGATCCTCTCGCAATATTGTCATGTATCGTAATGAAGAGAGCGCAATACGAATACGGTAAAGATCAAACTGTCAGCAAAAAT
Source organism: Vandiemenella viatica (assembly GCA_031002005.1). Lineage (NCBI taxonomy): Eukaryota > Metazoa > Arthropoda > Insecta > Orthoptera > Morabidae > Vandiemenella > Vandiemenella viatica. Next base: position 128,183,141 of record CM061920.1, read on the forward strand.
GCTGGTACGGCTCAAATATGTGAAATCAAACGAGAGGAAGTTATATATATTTCTTATTGCATTGGAGAAGATTAGAATCACAAAACGCTATTCCAGATGAATGAAAACAAAGAAGTGCGCTGGGTATGTTATTTATCTCTATTAAAGTAATTCTAATGTTCATACAGCGTAAAAATGTTGACAAAAGAAGAATAACTGGAACGCAGAATATAGGAGATATCAACTCTAAAGCAAATGTTATTTTCAGTTACCTAAAAAATTCATAGAACGGCTTGGGTTTTCAGGTCCGGTATTAATCGGAAAACGAATATGTATCCGTTTCGAATCATTTCTCGATACGGCTGAGTGTTATCGAGGGTGGAGACGCCGTGGCTTACCTGACGTGAGAGTATTCTGCTGCCGCGGGAGACGCTCGTCTGCTAGCTGTGTTCGGTCGCGCTGTCGGGAAGCGACTGACGCCTAGGGAGCTGAGTCCTCAACGCCCACCAGGCGCCGCGCGGGCAGTGCCACCTGCTGGACGCCGCCGCAACTCCGCCTCCTCGTAACGCGCTCCCTCATTACTTGTGCTAAACGGGCAATTTGGAACGGTAACAGAAACTAGCTCACCCTCTGCTAGGTTAGTTAATGTGAATAATATCATAGTCGGTGAGTGTAATGTCCTCTACGACCTGAAAATGTCCCTTCCTAAGCTACTTCAGCGAAAGAGATTAAGTAGAGGAATTAGTAGCATGAACAGTGATTTACCAGATAACCATGTTCATATAACAGTTTTTTTTTTTTTTTAATGGCATTTGGCAACGGAGGCCATACAGCCAGCTCAAGGTAATTATAATTGCTTTCAGTGTATGGACGCCACAGGACGGACAGGACATTCACACAGACACACAACACTTAACATCCATGCCCGCGGCCGGATTCGAACCGGCGGCCTTCGGCACGCGGAGCTAGCACTCTAGCCCCTACGCTACCGAGGTCGGCCATATAACAGTTGTTGATTTCAGGTATAAGTGAATGAGGAAGTTTTAATTTGTCGGTAAGGGAGTCATGTTCTTGAAAATATTACCAACGTAGATGCTGAAAACTTTACTTCAAACAATGACAGAATTTAAAGTAAAAATTTCGCGAGATGCAAAAATAGGAATCATAGGACCTGGATCCATCACTATTGATAATAATAGAGAAAGACGTTATCTAACATATGACAGTAGTTTCTGAGTCAAATAAATTTCAATTCCGGAAAATCTTTTTAATTATTTTGAATTCTTTCGCGGCGGCGATACTGAAGATTTTGTACCATTTGGAAAAAAAATGAAAAACATTAAAGCTCCTGGTAGTAATACTACTAGAAGCAATGGAACCTAAACAAAGCAAAGATGTCGACTTGTACCAATCTCACTAACGAGAAGGTGACAACGTTTACAACAAAAGATAAAAAATTGTTAAATTAACATCCACAGATCTACCTGTTTCGGTATGTCAAACAAGCAACAACAAAGAGAAGCAGATACCTTGCGTTGCTGCTAAAAAAAAAAATTCTAAGTGAATTACTCTCACCTTGTGACTACAATATGAGCAGAGTGAAAAAGGTATGGAAGATGGTGTTGTCAGTGAATAAAAGACGTGGCAAGTGCCTGGCAACAGTGGCTGCTGAAAAGAAGAAGCTGAAGCCGTTCTAGCGGCTTAGTAACGATACAGAGGATGGAACTCTGGGAACGTAAAGCTAGGACACTGTATAAACTTATTTATATGCATTTGCAGATTCGTTTTTACAACTTAACCGTAGTCACTATAACAGAGCCTTTAAAACTGTACACACAATGGAACAGCGTTTTATAATAATGTGTCATCTCTAATGACTTGTCAGACTGTACCACTTGACATGGTGTTAAAGGCTATGCATCAAACAAGAGATGTGGGTCATTCTGGTAATGCTCTGTATATCTTTATTAGGATAAAAGTCCTTTCCTGCACCGAAGACTAGCATAGTAATTGAAAGCAGGTCTAAAACCAATATATTGTATTCTGCAAGTTCCTCAAACTACATTACGTTACTAGATGCATTGTTACGTGATAGATACGGGTGAGATATTCGTTGTAGACTACGGCGTAACCTTTACGCATCAGCGAGACCTGCTGAAAGTAATTGGAGAAAAACTGAATCACAAATCTCTGAAAAATTTTCAGTTGGCTTAGAAGTACCGGACAAGCTGGAAATGAACAAAATCTCTCGCAAATCACTTATATGCCAGTAATCAGTTCCATTGTCGTTCAGAAGCGCACATGTTTGATAATGGTACTACAGACCATCGCAAGTGTCATGTAGTTGAATCCAATATGACGAAGTTCAGATGTGCCATTTGTATCAGTCAAAATATAGGTGTACGGTAAATGAGATATAAGATTTCCTCGGAAAATAGAGTATCAAACTTATCGAATTATCTGCGTCCATGAATCGAAAGCACGTCAGTGAGATATATTATGAATTATGTCGCCAATGGCAAGGATAAACACCTAAGGATTACTCTATGACCGAGTATCATATGCAGTCATGGATCTCTTGTCCTACCTCGTAACAAACGCCTTGTAAGAACGTAGTCGTTGTCAGTGACATCCAGACTTAGTTCAAGGTTGAAAATTACATCCTTACGACAGTAATTATTTCCTCACTAGCTTTTTGTTTCCTTTTACAGAAGTGACTTCTTCTGCCCCTTGTTTAACAGGTAAAAATCATTTGATTACACGCGAATTTATGTTTGAAGTTGCCAATTAGAACTTTTCCCTTATCTAAACCACATAAAAGTGCTTATAATGGGGTTTTGGGATATTTCTGGAAAGCAGTAACAAGTCTTTAGACCACACTTAAGGCTCTTTAAACAGAAGTATTAAACTAATATTCTCAAGTGGCTATACCAAATTGAAAAGTAAATATAAAACAACAGCACGGTGGTTTGAAATAAGCACAAAATTATCCACAGATGACAATGCTTTCAGCAAACTACATTACAGAAATTGATAATCTTCACTCTCTACAAACAGAACGCATGTAACTTTTCTACTATGTTATGAGAGTTTAATTGACAATTACAACAAAGAATAACATGTAGAACTTTCTGTGACTGAAGCCGAGAAATTTTCAGATCACCCGCAAAAGGTTTAGATACTGACTAATAAAGTGTTGGTCCCAGCAATCTGTGATGTGAAAGAGAAGACAAAAATCAGTGCTTGTCTTATAACACTAGTACATTGCTGTCGTGGTCACCATGACTGGGTTATAAAAGTACCGGTTAAAGGCACTAAACCAAGACACTACCAGCATTTACGGAGTTTATTTCGAACCTAATGAGGGAAATAGTTTTTTTTTAACATAAAGTTTTATTTTTTTAAGAGACGACTGTTAAATCTGGAGTAGTAGAAATATATTTGTATTTTCTGCAGCTGCGGCCTTAGTCAAGTGGAACCGTCCTGCTGTACCGCTCCCCGGCGTCGACCTCTTCTTAACGAGCTGTTTGTTTCAATTATCACCACTGCCTAACGACCAGAAAACCACGGCTCGCTGAGACAGTCAGGCAAGACGTGTGGGAAACGGAAAGCATTGAATACCATTTGATGAAGCGAAGCACAAAACTGAAAATCTGTCTTGCTAATATCAGGTGAAAGATAAGAGGCAATGATTGATATTAAATACGGAACTACCCACAAGATCATGAAAATGGAGTACGGAGCAGCGTCCTAAATACATTGATGGCGAAAGTATTTCATTGCAGCCAGAAATGAAAGTGAATGATAGCATATCAATGAATAAATTTCATTATAAATTATTTTGTCACTGTCATATTATATCCGAGCACAAATGAAGTCTACAACGTTCATAATACAAGCGTATTGGGTGAACGGTAACCCTCTAATCTCGCATTCAGGAGGACGCGGGTTCGAATCACCTACCTACAATCCAGAATTGAATTTTCCATGGTTTTCCCGATAACTCCAGGCGAATGGTGGGATTGTTCCTTCAAAAGGCCATGACCGAATTCTTTCCTGTTTCTTGCCCCCTAGTTTTTCCCCGCCTCTGATGACCTTGACATCAACGAGGCGAAAAGCAATAAAAACGTAATAGAAGCCCCTTTCTCTCCACCGTCTTAATGCATTCATTCATACGCTACGTATAAGGTATTTAATCTGGGAGAGACAATACTAGTCTTTTTCAACCTCTCCTTCACGTGGTGCACCCTGTTTGCACGGACGAGGCTCTGGCGACTGAAAGATTCCCGGTATAAGGAGTCACCCACTGCTTGCCAACGGCCTCCGAAAGGAGGGTGGAAGAGCGGGGAGCGGTTCAGGGCACCCTCTTGCCCTTGGGGTTGGAAACGGCCCCTAAAGGCGGATGAATCAGAAATGATCAACGGCATGGGGATGCAGAAGGCAACGGGAAACCACTGCATTAAAGACCCAAAGGGTATCCCGAGGACATGTAATCCTCTCAAATTACATATATCATGATGGCTTCTTCCTGGGTAAAATATTCCGGAGGTAAAATAGTCCCCCAATCGGATCTCCGGGTGGGAACTGCTCAGGGAGGTGTCATCAGAATGGATAGAAATATTCTACGAGTCGGAGCGTGGAATGTTAGAAGTCTGAATAGGGCAGGTAGGTTAGAAAACTTAAAAAGGGAGATGGAACAACTTAAGTTAGATGTTGTTGGGATTAGTGAGATTAAATGGAAGGACGCACAGGATTTCTGGTCTGGGGAACACAGGATAATTAGCACACAAGCTGTCAATGGAGTCACTGGTGTAGGATTTGTAATGAACAAGAAAGTAGGGAAACGGGTGAGTTATTATGAACAGTTTAGTGACAGGATTATTTTGATGAGGTTAGAAACTAAGCCCGTCCCAACCACATTAGTACAAGTATATATGCCAACGTCACAGGAAGATGACGAAGAAATAGAAAAAATATACGCTGAAATTGAAGAATTAATCCAATATGTGAAAGGGGATGAAAATCTAATAATCATGGGTGATTGGAATGCAATAGTGGGAGAAGGAAAAGAGGGGAATACTATAGGAAGTTTTGGTCTAGGAGAAAGAAATGAGCGAGGGAACAGGTTGCTAGAATTTTGTGAAAGATGTAAGCTAGTAGTGGCGAACACACTGTTTAAGAACCATGCAAGAAAAACATACACCTGGAAACGTCCTGGGGATACAGGCAGATATCAGCTAGATTATATCATGGTCAAACAGAGATTCAGGAATCAAGTTCTAGACTGTAAAGCGTACCCAGGAGCAGATATAGACTCGGACCATAATTTGATAATAATGAAGTGCAGGCTGAAATTCAAGCGAATAAGGAAGCAGCATAAGCAGAACAGACTGGCAGTGAATAAGCTGAAACAATCTAGCACAAGAGAAAAATTTGCAGAAATGGCAGACTTACGTCTAAGAAGTAACTCTGAAAGGAGCTCAACAGAGGACGAATGGAATGCATTAAAGACCGAAATAATGAAAACTGGCAAAGAAACATTAGGCTTTAGGGAACAAACTGCCCGAAAACCTTGGATCACAGAATAAATTTTGGAGCTGATGGATCAGAGGAGAAGGTACAAAAATGCTCAGGATGAAGCAGGAAAAGAGCAGTACAGGCAATTTAGAAATCAAATAAATAGGAAATGCAAAATAGCAAAAGAAAAATGGCTACAAGAAAAGTGTGAAGAAGTAGAAAAAGAAATGGTCATAGGAAAAGTAGATGTTGCATATAGAAAGATCAAACAGAATTTTGGAGAAATGAAGAAAACAGGTATGAACATTAAAGCTGCCGATGGGAAACCTCTTTTAAGCTCAGAAGAAAGAGCTAATCGATGGAAGGAATACATTAAGAAACTGTATGATGGGGACGACTTGAACAATAGTGTATTGGAAAAGGAAGGCGATGTTGACATTGAGGACTTAGGAGATCCTGTTTTGAGAACAGAATTTAATAAAGCTCTGAATGACTTGAAAGCAAATAAGGCAGTTGGTATTGATGAGATCTCTGCAGAACTTCTTAAATCTCTAGGAGAGGAAGGAATTGAAAGATTATTCAAGCTGATATCAAAAAGTTATGAAACAGGAGAAATTCCAACTGATTTTAACAAAAATATCATCTTCACACTTCCAAAGAAAGCACAAGCCGACAAATGTGAGAATTATCGCACCATTAGTCTAACATCACATGCTTCAAAATTACTAACCAGAATAATATACAGAAGGATGGAAAGGGTAGTAGAAGATATAGCAGGTGAAGATCAGTTCGGGTTTAGGAAAAATCGCGGTACAAGGGAAGCAATTCTGTCTTTAAGATTAATACTTGAAGGGCGGATCAAGAAAAACAAAGATACTTTTATGGCATTTGTTGATTTAGAAAAAGCTTTTGATAATGTTAGGTGGGACAAGATGTTCAAAATTTTAAAGAAGTCAGGTCTAAAGTATCGAGATAGAAGAATACTCTATAAACTATATAAGAATCAAGTGCCTGTAATAAAAGTAGAGAATCACGAGAGACATGCATCGGTTAAAAAGGGTGTAAGTCAAGGTTGTAGTCTATCCCCGTTAATATTCAACTTGTATGTAGAAGAAGCAATGAAGAAAGTCAAAGAAAAATTTCCATGCGGCATAAGTTTTCAGGGAGAAAAAATCAGTATGTTACGATTTGCTGATGATATTGTCTTGTTAGCAGAGAGGGCTGAGGATATTGAGAAGTTATTGAATGGCATGAACAAAATACTGAAGGAAGATTTTGGACTGAATATAAATCAAAGTTAAACAAAAGTGATGAAATGTAGCAGAAATGACACCAATACTAGCAGATTAAATATAAAAATAGGATCTGATGCAATAGGAGAAGTGAGTGAGTTCTGTTACTTGGGAAGAAAATTACAACCGATGGCCGAAGCAGGAATGATGTTAAAAGCAGAATAGCACTAGCTAAAAGAGCCTTCATGAAAAAGAGAAACCTGTTAGTTTCAAATATTGATCTAGGAATTAGAAAGAACTTTTTAAAACTCTATGTGTGGAGCACAGCACTTTACGGTAGCGAAACATGGACTTTAGGAATACCGGAAAGAAAGAAACTTGAAGCATTTGAAATGTGGTGCTACAGAAGAATGCTAAAAATTAGGTGGACAGACAAAGTAAGAAATGAACAAGTTTTGGAAATGATGGGTGAGAAAAGAAGTTTATTGAAGAAGCTTACAGGAAGAAGAGACAGGCTGGTAGGTCATATTTTGAGACATGCTGGATTGGTTAATTTGTTAGTGGAGGGAACAGTGGAAGGTAAGAACTGTAGAGGTAGACAGAGATTAGAATATATGAAGCAGATATATGAGGACGTGGGTTGTAAGGGGTATGTAGAAACGAAAAGGTTAGCACAGGATAGAAAGGGATGGAGGATTGCATCAAACCAGTCTAAAGACTGAGGACAACAAAAAAAAAATATTCACTACAGTTTTTGTTTTATTTAAATGTTCTATTGATGTTGAAAACTCTTACATATGTCTGTTTACTGGGAGATCAAGCTGTAAGCAATTACTACCACCAGAGGAATTTTCGTTTCGTGGCAGTTAACTAAGTTACTGTATCGGAGACAAATATATCTGTCTTAAAGGCAGACCTAATTTTTTATGAACACCACTGTTGCCGCGAATCTACTTGTTCTATGTCTGTATTACTACTTATGCATATCAATCAGACTATACTGTATTGCCATAGTAGGGATAAGCAGAGGAAGTCATACTACACCTGAAGAAGTGGCGTTTTACTCCAGGAACAGTCATCTCGGACAGGACTCCCCTTTCAGCCCATCGGCAATTGTTCTTCAGGATTTTCTGCAATTTACAAGTCCTTGAGGTTTCCTCTATTAAATCTCGGATCATTCCAATGTTTTGTTTTATTTTTTTTTTTCATTAAATAACACTTCTGAAAGCTTTCTTTGCTCGTTTACGAGTCATTTTCTATCGAATATGTTCCAGTGGCCCAGAGACTTTTGACATAAATACTACGAACGATTTTTACTTGCGGCGGTGTAGGTAGGCTATGGATTAGTGCATCAGATATATGATGACACTGAATGTCTGCTGCCCTCGTCTCAGTGATAACAAAACTATAAAGTTTCAGCCAGGATCAGAAACAGTGCTTCAGCAATCCCGAAGATTCATGTTAGACCGCATGAACAAACGAAGTTTGATAATCGCTGAGTTGCTCCATTTATATACGACATATTCCATATTTTCAACTTATCTCGCAAGTGGGTAGCAAGCGAAGAGTCGTCTCGGCGGCTGAATAAAAGCTCCGGTTGGGTCACCGCCCATATCAAAACTCAAAGTAGTCAACTGAATGTCAACTCAGTCAACTGACATCTCGAATGTCATTCAGTCACAGAGGTCGCGAATGTTTACTAGATATTAGATGTCAAGGGCCAAGGTACGGGACTGTAAAATGTTACAACTTAAATAACATGAAATGTATCAAGTAATAATACAATTTTCAACGGACCATCGGTACATGTAGGTAAAAATGAACATACGGTGCTGCACGCATTTTTGAAAGGCCCACAGCATTCGGTATAAATTAACTTGAGTAGTTTAACTGATTAAACGTCATTTGTGCTCCTCCTTCCCTTTATAGTATGCAAGAAATATTCAAGTATCGCTGAAAACGGCGCTGGGATGAACCACTCAATGAAAAAATTCGCCGTGTCCAGACGAGATATAGATTTGTTTCTGGTCTAGATGCCAATATGTACATGATATCTTATGAAATGGGCAGTCTGGTGGCTCAGTGTTCTGACTTGGGATCGAAAGGTTCCGGTTCGAATCCCTGTGTCAGCGGGGATTGACCTTTAACCCAACTTTCACCTCTGCCACAGCTTGCTGTGTAATGTGAAGTACGTCAGAACGCTTTCGTGTTTCGGATTCTATGTAAAACTGTAGGTCCACTGTACCCGGTAGCATTATTGAGTTAGGTTAATGTGGCTACGACATGAGAGGAATGCGCAGCCAATGGAAACCCTGTCACCAGGTCATTACGACCACACGGAATTATTGTTATCTTATCAAATGATGCTAACAATAATTTATTAGTCTGGATTAATTCACGCAGGAAGATTTGCCATGATAAAAAGGAATTACGGAGATCTCATAGCAGAAAACGCGCAGATTTTCGACATTACGAACAAGATGGGCTCCACAGTGCTGTGATTAGTAGTTTAATAAAACACATGCAATAGAAACCAAAATGTTGCGACTGAAGCCGTTATCAAACATATTCTGCCACTAAACAAACACTTGGTTATCTTATTTAGAAACTGAGTCTACCTCCCCATCATCTCATTAATTTTTAGAATTCCGTACCTTCTGAATCAAAATGCGTAGCCAGTATCCGGATGCAGACGTTCAGTATGAAACGTAGGAACGAAATGAGTTGGTTTCACATTGTGGCAACGTTCGTTAGTGAAGATGTCTGCGATGGTGTGTGTGAGTTCGGTGTAGAGTGGATGAAAGAATGGAGAGGACGACACACGGTGCCTACTCTTCCGAAAGACACCAGGTTTCGTCAGTGTGTGTTTGCTTCAAATGGCTATGCATGGTTCCAAGTGTTCCGACTCAGTTAAAGGTAATGTATATCCTGAACATTAGGCGGAGAGAGATAAATTATTTATATTTTACCGCTATAGCCATCAGATAACTGCAACTATGTACAGTAGAACGATTACCTCAGGGGATCTGTTGCTACTATTAAGAACTACAATGTAACTTATGCCTCAGTGCCAAAACCTTGTACGGATACTTAAGACAATTCTTACTTTAAATTCTCCCATGTTTGTGATGAGTTGTTCAACATCTCTTTCGATCTATTATTCCAGTCGCTAACCTACAAATAAAAACTTTCGCAGTTCGGAAATCAAGTGCTTGTCTGTGGTCATGACCATCTGTTACCTTCCACTTACTACTGCAGTTATTTAAGACTGGATGTTTTATCCTTCTTATAATTCTCTCAGGTAACTAGCAGAGTGAGTCCGTTGATGAAACACAATGTTTCGGCGGGCAGAGTCATAGAGTTTTCAAATGAAGGGGATAGTTTCTACGCCGCAGATAGAATAACTTTTTTAAAGTCCTATAACGAGAATTAATCCTTGAAAGATTGTCTTTCTCAGCGTTTCCTCTTGTTGTTCTTCTTCTCCACAACTGTCTTTACTGGAAATTAATTTTTCAGTTAGTTAATTGCCTTTTAATTAGCGCACAGTCGATTAGTCCCAACACATTACAGTGCGGTTCTAATGAGAAGTTTTTTTGTCTTCATGATAACTGAAAAGAATAAAATCCTGAGGCATTGCAGCGTAATTTTGTGAAGACTTTGAAATAACTGGCTTGTTATCGTCGCACTCATATTGGCTGGCATATGCTATACTAATCTTGTTAAAAATGTAGAATATTCTTAAAACATAGGCGTAGGTGCTAATTCAGACTTATTTAAGTAAAATATGAGAGTAGGTTTTAACATCTGGATGTTGTGGACCATTTTCCTCAATTGCTAATAGGTTTTAACAGTTTTACAAAATACAGTATAAACGATGACTAATTCGTTTTGTATCAGGCTTACTGAGTCCAGTGCTATCTGTTTTTTTCTTTCAACTTGTTGTTGCCTGTCATCCTGGGAAGTTGGTTCTTCCCGTACAGAACAACATACCTGATGAGTATAATCTCTTTAACTGAGCACAGCTATTTCCCATTACTCTTCTCTCCGATGGATGCCATCCTATTCGATCTGCTCATATAATGATAAAGTGAGAAACGGAAGAAATATAGTTTTTGGATACTGCAATAATCTTCGATGTAGAAAATAAGGAAAATACAATTAATAATTATTTACTGGCTCAATTTTTTATCCCATATATATTTTACTCATTTCTATTCTCGAAGCCGCTGGGAAACGCAGATCTATACTTAACCCTGTTTTGTGGAGTGAGCGCTTTCCTAAAGATCATTTTAAATATGCTAATAGCAAAAACCCACATATTACCGTGTCACCGTTTCAAAGTGCTGGTCTCTTCGTAATGGTAGATTATTATAAAGCTAGATACATGTAAGAGCTTACACGTACAGCGTGTTTGACCGGTTAAAAAAGTCGGTCTTGTCAACCATCGGGAACACAACCTGCGGCCAAATATCACACAAAGTAATGAGACGACATGAGCTGCAATCACAGCCCCCTTTGGCTCCGAGATTAGTCCCCCGGCGAGTTGATTATTAGCATTCTTATACATCACATGCCAGAGCCGGTCTGGTCTGAAACAAAGCAATTGCTACTGGGGTCCGGCCACCATTGTTTGGTCATGCATTGTGGCATCCGCGTCTCATACATCATTTTTCGCTATACTGCTAGCAAGGGGGGCACCAACCAACCGGTCTGTTTTTGTATATAGAATATTCTTCTCTACACTCCGTTCGCTACCAAAACGATTTTCTACCGTGCACCAATACTGATGTCCTCTGCGTCCAGTTCAGGTGTGTTCTAAAAGTAGGGGCGATTTCCAACTGTAGTTCTCAAGGCACGTTGATCCTCGATTCGCGCTGTGTTGTGAGAACAAGTGGTGTGAACCTGCCGCTCCGATGTTTGACGCTAAAACAGTAGTACTCGCTATCTGTCCAATGCGACCTCTTAGAGATTGCACATAAACTACGTGGCTCGGTCTAGGGGGGGGGGGGGGAGGAATTGGCTGGAAAGCTACGTTGGGCTACATGGGGGGGGGGGGGGAGGTCCGTGCCAGGCCACGTAGCTTTTCTTTAATATTATTTGACACAGTTAAAATGACATACAGAACACACAGAAGCATGTAAATATTTATTAGTACAAAATGTCTTCTGGAATCAATATGGAATAAAGCTACCTGCTATGTGGGAGGGGGGGTGGGGTTCACAGGAGACCAAAATGGAGCTACGTGGTTTATGCACGCTCCCTTATCCGTTTTCCAAATGCAGGAGCTATAAAAACATTAGAAACCTATCGACAGGTTAGTCATGTATCAGGCGATAAGTCAGAAAATTAGTTATATCCTAACGTAGGACTAAAAATATACAGTGTACTTGATTACTTAAGGAGTGTTCAGCTTCCCTTAGCAAGATTTTAATAAAGGAATCAACGAAAAAAATTGTTGAGCACAAAGATTCAGGAACGTGAATCCGTTTAAGAAAATCTTGACAACAATTATGAATGAAGAAGGTACAGAGGAAAGCTTGCCGCAATTAAAGTTGCTGCTTTTTTATTTTGTTTTGTTTTTTATTTACTTTTTTCGTTTTTAAAACTTAAGCTCTGTGATATTACTCCAAATAATCTCTATTCACAAGAATGCTCTTCATTCAGCGCAATATCATTTTTATAGAAATCTTCTAACAAAAAGTTAATAAAGTTTTAATACGATTTTTAGTGTACCTTTCTCTTGGAATTCTTTCTAGATCAAAAATCTGTCCATATACTTCTCAATAAAATTCCTTCGGGGAATTATCCTAATCTATCTTCAGGTTTGCTGTGTTTATAATATAAATTTACTGAGCCTGCAATTAAATCCCGATCTTGCTTTGTGAATCAATAACGCACGATTTATCTAAATTATCATCGTACAAATATCACAAAATTCTTAGGTCAGGGGTTTGATTACACCAAACTAGATAGAGGAGAGGTAATGGTCGGTTTGGCATCTGAAGGACGCGGGTTTTAATCCCCGTCCAGGTACCCAGAATTCGGTTTTCCATGGTTTCCTGAAATCACTCCAGACGAAACTTTTGTTACGAAGCGATTCAAGTGCAACCAACCACTATTCCAAACATAAATTATTTGTTACACAGTATTTATTTAACATCATATGTCAAGATGCTATGTCTGTTTCCATCATTTCCTAGCTACTGAATTCCAGCGTATTATTTTATCACATCATTCAATACTCCAGGCGGCCGCGTAGCTCAGGCGGTAGAGCGCCTGACTGCTGCCTAGACGACCTGGGTTCGATCCCCAGCGAAGCCAAGGACTTTTCCGCGAAGCTGAACGTCCGGAACGGCTGTCCAGGCCCACTCAGTCTGCTATCCAATTAGTAACGTGGGGGAAACGTCTAGGGAAGGTAAAGAATGGCCGGAACGTGGCGCTGACCCAGTCACATCCATTCTAGTGCCAGTGGTTGTAATGGGAATGCGTAGCTCTACCTCCGCGAATCCTACGTGAAGTGGCAGGAGCCGTAGGAACCCCGTGATCTTTACCTTATTCGATATTCCAGAAACCCATACAGAACCTCCAATCCAGTTATTATTTCTTCTTATTCCTTTTAAGTTACTAAGTTGTGTACAATGAAGAAGGTCGTATTTTTTTTTAAACTCTTTTAACAGCGAGGTCTTTGGAGACGGGAAGGATGGGGAGGCAAGGAATGGGAAGGAATTCAGCCATGGCCTTTTTGAATGAAACATCCCGGCATTTGCCTGAAGTGATTTGGCAAACCATGGAAAACCTAAATCTGGATGCCCGGACGTGGATTCGAACCGGCGTCCTCCCGATTGCGAGTCGAGAACGAAGAAGGTCGTAATCTGCAGTGAAGATGTAAATTTATATCGATTACATGCCATGTTTTGATTTTTTTTTAGTTGATTGAAACTGCTAAAAATAAACTGAATACAATTTTTGAATGTGTAAAATATATTACAGTAATAGGAATGTTAATTGATGAATATTAATAGCGCCAGTCATCATATTAGAAGTGGAGTTTCAATTTGTAAAAGCATTTACTTTTTTCCAGTGTGCTGATAAAAGCTTGTTAATATTGTTTAGTATTCTATAGTATAATTTAAAAATGTTAGGATGTATTTCAAATCAGTTTAGAATAACTTTTCATTGTTTTTAATTGGTTTTTATTGTCAGCTACATTGTTTACCGCTCAAGAAACGCGTTTCGACGCTTTTGTCAGCGTCCAGAACTTTCGAAGCTGTTTATACAAAGTTATGATATTCGCAGCCTGAACGATTTTTGTCGGAATAATATAAACAGAAGTCTGTGCTTCAATTAATCTTCAGAAGTAGCTTGATTGTCTGTTTTGCAAATGTAATTTCTGCTTCAGTAAAAAAAAAAAAAATTAAACTGAGAAAGATAGGTTTGTTAGTTAAGTTACCTGCCATTTGCATTGACAAATTATAAAGTAAATTAATGCTAGCAATTCTTCAAAAATTAAATACATTAAAGCATAATTATTGCCAGTGGTATTTCATGGCGAGATTTTTTGACAAGATTCATTTAATTTCAATATTATTCTACAAGGAACATTAAGGTAGTGTTTTTACAGTGGTGCTTATATCTAACAAGAGTGCAGGATTGTGAAGATACGGTACTTGAAGCAATTTATAGAAACTTTTCTCTCAGATTCTTTTCAATTATTTCTTTTAAAATATAGTCATCAATAAGTGAAGGTGGATGACTGTCAAGCAAACTTATAGGTATGGAAAGAAAGTATTGTAACCTGCGACTCGATGCTCCTTAACTTACTATATCCTCTCACAGAAGCACGACTTAAGTTTGCCGTTATCTAGACCGCAATATGTCCACGTTTAAACCAGCATAAATAATTCATCTTACTGTCTCCGTTTTAAATCTGGCAAAGAAGTCCAGCATCGTCAAATAATCATAGTCACTAAAGAAAGGTCTTATATATATATATATATATATAACATGTGGTTTTCAGAGGACAGTGCAATGTCCATCTGTGTGAAGTAATCTGGAAACACAGTGATGGGAAGTTTAAAGTATAGAAAAGGTCATCCCATTTCCGGCTAGCTATGGTTTGAAATACCAAGCTCGCAATGCGTGTCGAAAACGCTTTCCGATACTTTTAGTAAGCGATTGACTAAATTTAACCCATACCGTTCGGTGTTCTGAGATTTCAACGATTCACCGCTTTTGGTCTAAAGCTATCGCACCAGATTCAGTGTTTTGTTGAAGTCAGACGTGAAACAATAGTTCTTACGTCAACGTCCAAGGATGGTAGTAAAGATCCTTTTATGAGAACATAAACATGTTGAGTTGTGGATACGAATAAATGTTCTCAGTTTCATTTGGCGTGACGTGGTAGTGTGATGTAATGAACATAGTCTATATTTGGAGCTTGCCTCACACTGTTACGTCAGTGCTGCTCTCAGAAAATGACCAAAAGGTGGGCATTATTTTTTAAAAAAAAACCAACTGAATTTCAACAATTTTTATGGTTCTGAAATATTTTTCAGTATCTGACACCCGAGAAATTATGTCTGTCTAATACCGGATGCTGGATTCTAGAAACCTTTAGAAATTTAATTCTTAATTGTTAAAAAGTTAGGACGAAAACCTATCTACAATAGTTAAGAATGTATGATAACTGTTTCCACGAAGTAAACATTTCTTCCCGTCTCCGTTTGACAGATAAGCAGCCCCTGACAGCTTAATGTGAAAATCCTAACTTGTGTATTAATTTGATTTAACTGCAATGGAGTGCACTGCTCCCCACAATTTCTGAAGTCTCTAGCGTCTTCATCCTGTTAACCGCACTTATCCTACTACCCTTTATCAGCTCCTAAGCATCATATATATCCATATATTCCTCTTGTCTCTATAGACCGAACTTGAAAGGGATCCCAGTCCTTTCGCGCGAGTTACTGATCATTTTGCCCGTCCTCACCGAGCGTAGTGGGAGAGGCTCAATGAGCACATCAGGCATGTGAAAAATAACGACGGAAGCAAGTCCGCTGTAGTTCTACATTCGGCTGATAGAGGCTATTCAATTTATTTGATAAGACTAGTGTTATAGCAGTGGCGTAGGTAGCTAGGTTAACAAGGGCCCCGGTGCAAAAAAATTATTTTGGGCCCTCAGGCCAGATGGGCGACCATTTTTTTTTATTTTAGCTCTGCCAAGTTGCTAGTAGGGGCCCTCTGAGTTGAGCTTGGGGCCCCTAAGCAGTAGCGTATCTAGGTTCACAAGGCCCTCAGAGCTAAAACCGCCTAGCCCTATGGTAACTACGCCCATGCGTTATACCCATTGTGAGTGGATGGTGGCCTAGGCGTCTAAGAGCAGCGTTAGAAATACAGAAACGGCCGAACAAAATGAATGCCGACAGTGGTTTGCAACTTAACCAAATTTGTTCACACCTCCTCAGGAAAACCCCGAGACAAACGACCCCATCCTACCACCTGCACTGGGCACGGTGACGTCGCTTAGGGGGCATCCACAAATTACGTGAGGTGTTTTTCCGGATTTCTGGACCCCCCCTCCCCCCTGGTGAGATTGAGTGAGATCTGGCCGGACCCCCCCCCCCCCCCGCCCTCTGGTGAGATCTGGTCCGTGAGAACCCCTCCTACAAATCGCCCTGGAAACTTTTGTAGACCTTTTTTTTTAGGTCACACCCTAACTTTTTTGACGAAATACCCTCCTAAAATAGACATTGGCGCAAATTGTAGACCTTTTTTTTTGCTCTACTGTCCCCAAATTTTTCGCAAAATCTCACGTGAGATTTCCGTAGACCCCCCCTCCCCCCTGGTGAGATCTGGTGAGATTTCGCCGGACCCCCCCCTCCCCCATTTCACCTCACGTAATTTATGGATGTCCCCTTACTGCTACTATATAAAGCGACAGCGGCAACTGACAAAGCAGCACTACTAGCCACTGCACAATGGCAGAAACGTTAGGTTTTAATAAATCAACGCAGTTCCACCCGGAGAACCAAGATAATACATACAGTGACCGCGGAAGCTATCGGAATCATATATTTAATGTTCTCGGACATCCCACCGGAGTAGCGCGACGTTTCCCAGAGGGGGCGAGACTTCGATACGTCGCGTCGCTCCAAATTGACGCGCTCCGCCGGTGGGATGCCCGAGAACAAATTATATAGACGATACACCGGGAAAGCCTTCATTATTCAATGCTGCGCTCGATACCAAACCCGGTTCCTTCCTAATGCTGGGATCGAGAGTCATCACCTGTAATGTACCCACCTCTCTGCTTTTATATTTTACCCACTAATCATTAATTACTCTCACTTCTTAGCCAAAGATTGACTGCATTCACTGTATCAACTTCTTTATAGACTGCTTGGTAAATGGCAGGTAAATTTACAATAATAATATTTTATTATTATATCTGTTTTAAATAAATGTACGAATCTACACAGTACACTGTTCGTTGATAATTGCTCAGACACTTTAACTCCTTTTACATTTGGAAATAGTTATTGAATTTATCTCAAACGGTAGTTTTTAACATTGACGAAATGCGTGCACAGAACAACCATATTCATTATGACCGTCGGCATATTATCGTAATGCGAGCTCGAGTACGGCATAAGTGAGAGAGCATAGAGAGAGAGATGGACTTAGATAATTTGTATAGCGATGACTTCAATCAGGTCATCCGAATAGCGTCATATGGTTTCACGTAATTATTCGAAACAGACAACAAGAATGATGAACCAGCGCTGACGGCCCCTGTTGTGTTTCGCGGGGTTTAAGTAACTTTTAGAATAATGGTATCTTGACTTGAGTTTGACCTTCATACGGACGTATTACCAACCGTATCTTCTGAACTTTTGCCTTACCTTTCCCTAAAGGAAAGAATTTGTTTCGGAGAAGTTGGCTTGAAGAAACTCGTGCTTGGTGGCAACCAGACGGGTGCTGGGGGCTGCTGGGTCTTTATAGCGCCCCTGATATTCAGAATAAAATGTTTCTGCCTCTTCTTATTTCTCACAATATATCGTCTCTCACTCTCGCCTCAGCAAACTAGATTCGTTAAATAATTTTCTATTACCTATTTAACTATAAATCTTACAGTTCCTATTCATTCACATTTAATAGCGTTCATTTTCAATCTCAGATAATGTCAAACACTCACCAATTTGGGTGAGTCTAGTGTCGACTCATGCTCTAAAAAATCACTCAATGAACTAACCAGACCGTCCATTACAAAAGGCTTTAGGGAGTGAGACTCAGAATCAAAATCCAAATGCCAGTTGCCAGCTGTATAACCTGTAACGTAGCATTTTTATGTATATTAGAGATAGGATAGTTTCAGAGCAGGATGAAATTTTTTTGGCTTTCCGCCTCGTCGTTAGAGGCGGGGATGGGATTTGGGACAAGGAATGGGAATAAATTCGGCCATAGCCTTTTGAAGGAAGCATCCCGGCATTCTCCTGGGGTGATTTGGGAAACCACGGAAAATCCAAATCTTAATACCGGGACGGGAATTCGAACCCGCGTCCTCCCAAATGCGAGTGCGAGGCCAGAGCGTTACCAATGTATACCTTGCCGCAATTACAAGGGATTTCGTTCATTCCTGGTGTTTGAAAATGATCCCGCTTATCTTAGCGCTGGTAAGGATGCTGGATAATTTCCTAGGGGCCTTGTATACGGGACAGATGTTTTTCTTTTTAAGCAGCCGACCAATCTTATCCGTCACTCCTTGGATGTACGGCAGGTGGTTTGTTGTTCTCCGCCGATGACGCTGCAGTGCGAGACAAAGTGGAGCGGTCACGGCATGCCAAGGCTTTATTACAAGCAGCTACGCTGTAGCCATTGGCTATAAATGTCTCTTTTCAGCGGCCATACTGGCTTCGTCACACAGCACGGATGAGCGGAGAGATAATGTTTTTAAAATTCCACTTTTGATCGCCGAATGATGGTGAGAGTCAGCGTGGAGGTACCGATTAGTATGCGTTGGTTATCGATATACTCGGTGGCCCAAGGAGCCGTCATCATTTCTTGTAACTAATACATCCAGGAACGGGAGCTGGTTGTCGATTTCAATATCCATAGTAAAATTGATCTTATCATGGGATCTGTTTAAATGATTGAATAAGACATGAAGCGACTCTATTCTAAAGGGCCAGATGACAAAGGTGGCATCATAAAATCACAGCCATAGCGACGGATTCAAGGGAGAGTTATGGCTAACTTCAGTTTCGAAAGCTTCCCTAAATAAGTCGGCGACTACTGGAAACAGTGGGCTTCCCATGGCGGCTCCTTCCTTCTGTTTGTAGAAGTGGTTCTTGTACTGAAAGAAGGTCGTTTTCAGGCAGAACTCAGTAAATGAAGCCCATTCCAGTGGCAAGTTGAGCGATTCCAATAGCTCTCTGATTATATTAATGACCTCGTCTACTGGCAAGTTGATAAAAAGCGACGTGACGTCGAAGCTAACAAGAATATCATTTTCTCCCAGTCGTCTGTTCTGTATGTAATGAGCGTATTTTTTGTTTATGAAGTTTGTGGAGATGGAGATTGGAAACCATCTCGCAAGCACTTTGATGGCTGCGGTAAATGGCCCAAAATCGTAGTAATGATGTCCGGTACGTAGTAGCCTGGGGTCGTGCCCGGCACAGTAGTACTGTACCTCTATGATCCAGTGTGTGGAGCCTTAGCCAACTGAGCCACACTGGAAGCTTTTTTGTAATTATATGTATCTAGCATTTAGTTATATTTTCCTCTTTTTACGAAGTTAGCAAATTCGAGGCATAATGTAAATGATATATGTGCTACAAATGTTTATGGTTCTAGACACACGATAGGTCTAGTATCTTTTTTTTCCCGCGGACTGCAGCAACAAGCAAGTGAAAAAGTTGACACTAGCAGGCAGAGAAGCGTTCGACTGTTTCCAAGAGAATGCAAAATGTGTGTTGGATGTGTCTTGCTGTGAAAGATTTATTAGTAAAGGAAAATATATTTCTTTACGAATATGTGTTGAAGTGCAGAATTTATGGGAGTGTGCGCGTATATTAAAGATTTTTGTAACATAATGTTGCTAAGTAAAATATTCACGCCTATCTAATTATTAAACATGTAGGTCTACTAGTTAGTAATAGGCATAATTAAACAAGTTTATCTTTAATATTTCTGGGGGGCCGGCTTCGTAGAAAATACTATCGATTATCAGAAGTGACTGGCACAGCCTGTGACCCGCTGGGAACAAAGCTACAGAATGATGACCATTTAACAAACCAATAGCCTACCATATTCGCATTATACGTGCAGTAAATCAGCTAGTATGCACAGTCAGTACTGAGACAGTTCAGTAATAAACAAACTAAAAAAATTCATTGGCGTTTAAACAAATTTACTAGCTGAAATTGAAGAACATAGCCCAAAACATTCAGTTACGAAGCCGTCTGTTGACCTTATAGGTTTTAAGTACGTAAAATAACCATAAAAGAAGACACGAATGAATACGTGTTGAAATCGGTACTACAAGTACATAGTGTTTTGTGTGATGGGTTACGCTAAACCCGAAGGGCAATATTGGTTCTTAATTTATCTGATGTTTTTTTGTTATTTTTTCAGTGTTGTATGTGAGAACATTCCGTTCCCAAGGACCTTAGAAACTTGTATTGCATTTAAAAGAAGCTGACATAAGAATTAAGTGAGGGGATGAGTCTGGAACTGTTATTCCTTCCCGACAAGTAGTCGCAAGAATAATTTTTTCGGCGAAAATTAAGTTCTCGTTACAGCAGTTACTTCACGCTCCTTGTCCGTTTCGGTAACGTCGGATCAAACTTCGTGTGTTTGGTATTTAATATCATTTCTTTATCTCGCAATCACGATGTTACGATTTTGTGTAGCCGCCGCCGAAGGACCGAAAACTGCATTTTCTTAGACGGCACATGCAACAGGTAGGCACTTCTTGTAAGTTGTCACTGAAAGTAGACACTGGTTGTTAAAGACCGGTGTTGGCGCAAAATTCAAACAAAGATAATAAGTGTAAATTTTTTTCTGCGCAAAACTTTCAGAGACTGCGACCTGGAGCACTCATTAATATAGAATGATAAAATGGACACTGAAACAAGCCGCCAGGAAAAGACTAGTCCGATATACAGTTCAGTACACAAAGCTTGAGAAGGCTTGGAAACATTGGTTTTATTGACTGATATGCAGTGAATTATTGTTATTATTTTTTTTAAAATTGGCATTTGGCTTCTCTTAGACCATACAGTCAGCTCGATTGTAATTTCAGTTCATTAAGCATTTGCATTTTTCTCCATTGTATGTATTGTTTTTACAGTAGTTATAGACACCACATATACACAGACAACACTTAACACCCATGCACTCGACCAGACTCGAACCGGCGACGTTTGGCACGTGGAGCTTGTGCTCTAGCCCCTACACTACCGAGGCCAGCCGTACTGAACCTAATTTGGACAAAAACATCGTTGGTAGAACCTCAGGTGTAATAAATAGAATGTTCTGATAACTGGGCAAATGAAAAGAGCTATCTTCAAAACAATTCTTGGCAGTATCGAAATGTAAAATATATTAATGTATTTCTTAGGGCTTCAATGATTTATTTGAGCGATATGAAGGTTAGAAATAGGCCGACCCCGAAAGCTCTGGGATAGCGAGCTGGCTTCACGTTACAGAAGCCACTGGTTCGAGCACGACCTACGGCATAGGTGGGTTTATTTAAATGTTTTGTTCATCTTGTGTTGCCCTTTCACTCATGCTCAAGAATAATACTAGAAGACACTATATACACAATGTAGCAATAAAAGATAACAAAGATGTTGGCCGAATGCCATTTAAAATGGAAATAGAAAGGTTAGAAATAGTATTTATTGTTGTATTTTACCACTCCCGTTTAGTGACTGCCACATGCTTCATGTGCTGTTCTGTTTCACGGGTGCTGATTAACCTTCAGTCGTTATATAACTATGTACAATTTTTCTATAACCTTCAGTCGTCTTTGTTCTCATGTGGAACGGAACCCTTAACGCTTCACTTTTTGAGAGTGTAAGTTGTTGACGGTGCGGTGTTCGTGGGCTGCAGTGCTAACTGGGACGTTGAATTGAGGAAATCAGTCCCACGCTGACCGTGACTGCGCCTAATATTAGCCCAAACGTTCGACGTGAAGATTCCTGTTTTCATGAGAGGCAATGGTGAGCGATTACAGAGGGTGCTATACTCGGTAACATTGCTTTGTCCCACACTAAGACCGCATATCAATACCTTTTTAAATTAATACTAGAAAACGAGTTCTGAATTGCTGTGCCGATATTTCAACGTTGGTCTTCCGAAGGGGAGCAAGGAACTCTTTGAAAACAAACATGCCGCACGTATGGGTAAACTGCAAGGCGAGAAGCAATCTTCACATCTGGTCTTACAGTGCTGCAGAAAAGCGAAACGATCATTTATATTTTATATGTCCAATTTTTAAGCCTTATTTTTTTCTCAAATTGTTGGGTTAAGGACTTCTGAAGTCGGTGTTTTGAGTATCTCACCCAGAGAAGAATGCTTTAAATATCTCAACACGGTAAAAATGTGTTTGGTCTTTCTAGCTATTGCGTTAAGTACATGTCAGAAACAAGGACTGTTTTGCAAGCACTTCACACTATAGTATCGAAATGAGATGAGTGATACAGATTTGTTCGCTAAAAGATACGGAAACCGCTAAATCTGTTTTGCTTGTGCTTCTATGTCCTTTTCCGTCAGTAAGCTTGTTCTTACATAAAGATGTTAAGTTTCTAAATAAACGAATCATAAATAATTAGATCATTTTCTCGAAATGGCTTAAATATACTGATGTGTTGCAGGTACTTTGAATACGTAAGTCTGGATTCATGTCTATATTTTTTATGCCAGTATCTCACTGTATTTTTAGAGCAGAGAGATAGTGAACATGTATTTGAAGCAATTTTGTGACAGATTGTTAAGGTGGAATCACTATTATTTTAATTTAGTGTTTTCGTAATTGAGTATGCTTGCCCTGTCTGGGGGTACTCTGCTAATTGCCACCTGAGGAAGTTGCAAGTGCTGCAGAACAGATCACTAAAGCGGCCACTACATCTGCCCGACCGTTTCCCCACTGACGCAGTCCATGAGGCGTCTGGAACACCCAGGCTTATTGAAAGATTCAGGCAACATGCCTATGAATTCTACAGTGCAGTACATCACTCTTCCAATCCACTGGTCAGTTGTCTCGGCGAATATGGAACTGCCGCTGACACATAGCAGGCCACTGGTGCTGACAGAGCGCTAAGGAACAACTAATAATACACCATCAAGACGACCACATCAAGAAGAGAAGACCATTCAAGAGAAGACAGAGGGAGGAAATGTCCCAGGACAACAACCCCCAAAACGACTAGCTTTAAGGCAGAGATTGGTGTGAATTGTATTGTAATGTTTTATTACATTGTATGTACGGAAGAAATTATTTGACAGGGTATGTAAAATATTTATGTAAAGATTTACGTTAAATGCAGATAACTTCTATGCAGGCTATATACTACGTTTTAAGTTGATTTTATTCTGTAAAATGATAATGGATGTGTGGGTGCACGCCTAAATGCCAAATAAATTAACCAAAAAAGTTAATTTTACTTACGACCAATAAAAATGAATTAAGGTTTGAATCAAACAGTAGCGTTCATTCATATCGCAGACATTGGTCTAGAATGCCACAGTATCAACATTGTTTATGATATTTTATAATGCCGTCAGTTTGATTTTTGCCATTGCGTTAGCTCAGGCCAGCGGAGAAACAAAATAAAATAAACATCGTACTCTTAAATGTGTTTCCCTGCTACTTGGGTTGTGCTGCGTCCTAGTTTTAATTTCCGATACTTCGGCCTACTTTCTTCGGTCTTCTTCTAGGGCGGAACTGCGTTTCTATGTGTTTTTATTTGTCTGTGCTCGCATCTGGCAAGAATTCATGAACTTATTTCAACTAAACACTACATAGCAGTACGTTATGTTACCTGTTAAATGGAGCGTTTGAAACATATCGTAAGGCCGAAGCAAACTGGTCGTAACCTCAGCATTTGGAAATAGGACGCGGCGACACTCGGGGAGCATAGAAGATACAATTTTAATTATTATTATTATTATTTTTAAATCTCGAGAATACGTGTGAGTGACGTAAGAGAGGCACACAATGGTAGCATTTCTCATTTCAGACGTAGGTTAGCTAACGTTTTACTGCATTTGTTATAGTTAAATAGTATATGATTGAGATTCAGAGATAGTAACATTTCAAACCTGGACTAAAAAATAATAAAACGCTCTAGCGGAGTCATGTACGAGGAGGAAGAATTTTCTATTGGGAATTGTTGTCTGACGTAATATGCTTTATATATTCAATATTATATTTACGCGAGTTATTTAAATATTCATACGGTCGGGTGGAGATGGTTTGCGCGAATCATTTAACTATTCGTACTGTAAAGTCCCTTGGTGACGGGAAACGTATGCGTGTGAATTCCACGTTTCTTTAGCATCGGCGAGAGCCAGGTGACTCATACCTGCGCTGAAAGACCGAACGATTTATGGCAGGCCGTAAAGTTAAAAGCTTTACGCATTCAATGAAATTCAAAGGACAGTATAGGGATTTCCTGGTACAGTAGAAAGCTGGAATGAGAAGAAACGATGTTTCGGAGAAAAAGTCAGGTTGCGGAACACCTCTGTCGGGAACCAGTGAAACAAACTGTGTTACGAACTTTTAGAAACCATAAGTTTTTTATGTTGCATGAGGAGCGCCAATGGAGATAGTGGACGACCCGCCAAACGCTGCGACTCGCTGAAATTTCCCGCGTCTGCTAAAACTCGGGAGCTGGCAAGTTTTGAACGGGGCGAACAAGCGGGAGAGAAGACATTCTGTTTCTGGCCAGCAAATAATCCGCACCGGCGCACCACGGGAGATTGCCGGAGAGCTGCGGGGAGCTACCTCGCCAAGTGACCTTGCGCCCAGCTGATCAACAGGATCTATGAGACTCTGTTTTATCTGCACGTCATCTGCTACGGTAAAGAACGCCGACGATGTATAGACACTCTTGCGTCATTCAACCCTAGGCAACGCTCTAAGATGAGAATCATGCTCTAAATTGTTCAAAAGAAACTTTTAATATTCAGTTCTGTTCAATAAACCAATCAATTTTATATTCAAAGAAAATAATAGGTGTTATAAACCCTGCTTTCAATAACTTCCTTTCCAATGTATCAGTATATCATTTGATTAGATGAAGATATGTGTTTTTATTGGTAATTTTAAAAGTATAATTGCTTCGATAAAAAGTATTTCAGAATTGGAATGTCGCTTCTCTCGGATAGAGAACACTTCCATTCTTGGCGCCTACCAGGGATTAATTTTGCAAATTAACTTATTAATTAAAGCATATCATTATTTTATTCTAATTTTAATAACGTCACAAACTAGACGTTACAGTATGGTCGGGTGGAAATGGTTTAATACACACGCCTGTACAGTGCCCTGGTAGCCGACGTTATCTTAGAGAATACGGCGCTCTGTGAAAGACGTCCACCACGTCTACCCCCCTCCCAGATAACGTATTCAAACCATGGCTCTCCCCACAACGTCAAAAGTTCTTTTTGCCGGTTAAAGAATAAGAGTTCTCACTAGACAACGGATCTCTTCTAAAATAAAGTAATTTTTGTTGACTGTGTTGTGCAGATGCAAGCTTTAAAGTAGTGTTTCTAATATCTACAAATGCTGACCAGATATTGCCAGCAGCCTGAGAGAAAGACGTCAGTTTGACAACGATATATCGAAGATTTCTCTGTGTCCGATCTCCTTGCTGGTAAAACCTGTTGAAATCTGCGCATGAAAGCGTCGTTTCTTCTTCGGCTTGACTGACAGACATATTTTGCCAAACTGAAAATGGATATTTCGAGTACATTCAATCTAGTGGCACAGCGTTTATTTGTTCTTTAGAAAGATAAGTTAGAATAAAGGAGTGATCTGTGTATGTTTTGGAAATTCAGGTAAGAAAACAGTAACTACTTTGTTTAAATGTTCTAATAAGTTCAATAAGTGATGTAAAAGCAGCAGTTGCATAACACTGCTTTGATCCAGTTTTTTAATGAGAAGTACAAGGGAAAATACTGTATTGTTCATCACTTTTTATGAAGCCAGTTGGAATATTCTTGTTCAGAAACGTTTAATTTACAAGAGCGTATGTTACATGTTCAGTAGTTTCAAGTGAGTTTATTACTCAGTTTCAGGAATTAAATATTCTTAGCTTTTTTTAAAAACTGAAATTGATTGCTGTTGCAATTGTTAATTACATATCTATTTTGAATTTAAAACAATTATCACCTTTATTTCTCGTTTCATTGCCCCTGGCAGTGTTTGGATGTGCTTATGTCAAGATACTCGTACTTTTCTGGGAAATTTTCTCAATGTACTGCTTGGGATGTCGCATTGTAGTACACTAACCGCCACTTGCGATGCACTCATAACATGAGTGATTAAATATTGAAATATAAGATGAATTATTATGGCATCATAACCACATTTCCTTGTTTCATTCGTTTAAACGACATCGACTGCTTAAGACAAATATGTCAACATAGGGAAATGTCACACAGACCGTGTTTAATCTCATTCCAGTTGCATACTCAAGTGATACATACTTTAGGGAGATAAACACACACGTTAATTCCTCTCTCTGTTTAAATAAATGATGCATTTGTCTATATACGCGTGAAATTAAGATTCCAATGGAAATCTGTAACTAAAAACATTGAAGCAAATCCATTGAAGTTTTTTATGTACTATTTCGTCGAAATCTCGAAAGACTGTACTAGTAACCTATAAATGCAGATACTTGTAAATTTAATTACATCGGAATCTTAGCAAGATACTGCTAAGTTTTTGAATTTTAAAGTGATCCATTTATAGGAAAAAAAGAATTTGATCGTTTCTCGCATAGAGTTATCTACAATTCTGTGTATATGACGCCTTAACAAATGTATTGATTACTCGCATTAATATGTTGCATTCTATTAACAACATATGGCGAGCAGAACTCTTAATTAAAATCACCTAGTCCTCAGGCGGAACTCAACTCGGTATGTATGGCTAACATTTTACTATCAACGGTGCCGGAGCCAGCAAATCCAGATGTCACACTTATGGTAGTCAGGAAAACTAAAGTTCTCTTTGGAGAAATACAGTAATTCAACGGGGGAAAAATAGAAAATTCTTATAGTTGCCATCATTACTACTCTACTTATTTTATTCACAAAAATTTATCATAAGTGACTTGAAAACCGATAGTAATGCTGAAGCTTCAACGCCAAAACAATTCCAACGGACAAAACACCTGGATACATTTTTAAGTTGTACTTTTGACTGAGCTATCACGCATGGATAAAGTAAAATATTTACTACAATATCTTGTGATTTTTTTGGGTATGTAAGGGGGATTAAAATTACATTTTTCATGTAGATTGGAAATTTTTTTTAATGTCGCAGTCTTCAAACGCTCTTTAAATTTAGTGTCTGTGTAAGGAGTTTTATTTCCGACTTGATATAGCCTATAAATATCTGTACATCTGGCTTATTTTTTGTGAACACTTTTAACTAACCTTCGTCCAGCCTCAGCTGTCAATTAAGTGTTTTTTCTCGTTACTTAATTTCGATAACGCAGTAAAAAGTAAAAAATGTCTGCGAAAATTTGCGGTAATCTTTGGCGGATAGAATTTAACAACTCTAGTAAAATTCGTATTTCCGGCAAATAAGAGATGTTATTTTCCACTACATTTATAGAAATTTCCTGCAGTGAAATGATCGGATAAAATTTCCTGTTCACCTTGCTTTAAAATCTGAGTCGATAGTTACATATTAAGTAATTCTAGCGTTTTAGCATTCTTTCTAACTTTTTACGTGACTTAAAGTTTGTTTTTCAAACACAATGGTGAATTTCGTATCATATACTGGAGATGAATTCAAATTTCAGAAAGTAACAGTATACTGAAAATAACTGTCGAGTTACGAATTACATTCGACAGATGCATCTGATGTTTATACACAGAAGAAATTAGGAATTAAGTATTTATGTTGTGCGCAATTTTCCTGTTTATGAAAGATTTTTTTTCAGATTTCAGTTTCACCAGCTGAAAAAGGTCTACTTATTTAGAACGGATGAGCAAATGACCCAATCAAGTTTTCTTTGAGTTCTTCTTGTTGTTCCAGTAGGCTTTCATTCTTTCCGAGAAAATTTGTTTGCGTTCTTCAAACCAGTTTGGTAGGTATTGTTTTTGTTTTGGTTGCTCAGTTCAACTTCCCATTTGTCTACTTTGTGTCTGAAGGTGTCTCTTTCTAAGATGTCTGTTGCTCCTATGTTTGCACTTTTAAGATCCTTCCGAATTTCATCCAGCCAAGGCGTCAGATTTTTAAGTGAAATTACATAATCTATTATCTTTTTTTGTCAATCGATTTTCTGGTAGCCTCTTAAGGTGACCAAAGAATTTCATTCGTCTTTTCTTGATGTCAATTTCGATGTTTGAAAACTTTTCTGTTGTTTTGATTGATTGTAGTCTGTAACCATCTTTAGTGAGTCTTGCTCCTAGAATTTCTCTAATGATTTTTTCTCTCTAAATTTTTTATTTCTTCAAGGTCATGTTTTCTGTTAAGTGTTAGCGTTTTCACTTGCATAGAGGACTGTTGGTTTTATGACTGTGTTGTAGTGCCGAATTTTCGTCTGTCTTGACATGGATTTTTTGTTGATCCTAACGCTTTTTTTTACTATTTGGAGGAGATTTTGCTGCGAGATTTTCTCAAGGGCTGTCGGTTCGATGAATTATCCGAGGTATTTGAAGTATGGGAACCTGTTGATTTTACCATATTTTGTTCTCAAACTTGCTATTTCTGCCTTTGAACATATGAATTGAGTTTTCTCGAATGAGATTTGTAAGCCTACTTTTTCTGCACATTCTTTGAGTGTCTCAAGCTGTTTGATGGCAGTCTCTTCATGTGCTAGTATCGCCAGATCATCCGCAAAAGCGAAGTATGGTATATACAGGTTGTTTCTTGGAAAGCCAAGTGGAATTGGTTTCCAACACTTACATTTCTTGAGTTCTTTCTCCCATTCTTCCATAACCTTGTCTAGAACGACGTTGGACAGAAGAGGAGAGAGCCCGTCGCCTTGTCTCACACCTGTTTGAATGTCAAAGGGTTCCCCCATGAATTTCACTTTAGATTTAGTGCCAATTAGTGTTTGTTTTCTGAGTTCTCGTGTTTTTTAATCTAATCCCCTTTCTTCTAAAATTTGGAATAGTGATGGCCTGTTTATTGAGTCATATGCCTTTTTGAAATCCACAAATGTGCACACTAGGGGTTTTGTCTGAGGGCTCGTATTTTGATTATGGTTTTGAGGTTGAAAATTTGTTCGGGGCATGACCTGTTTGGTCTGAATCCTGCTTGATATTCTGCTAATTTAAGTCCTAACTGCTCTTGTGTTCTCTTCAAGAATTTTGTACGTGATTGCCAGGAGGGTGATCCCTCTAAAGTTGTTTACATCTGATTTGTTACATTTTTTATGTAGTGGGTGGATTATTATTATTAATTTTTAATTGCAATGGGGCTAACACTCCCGGTGGCAATTCCTCTAGGATCCAGGGTTTTGCTGCGTAGAACAATATGGAGATGGCGAAAATTTTGTAAACTCCAATAATAGGCTCAGTACTTTAGTTTCCTATTGACTGTACCAGAATTGAATTGAAATTTTTACTACCGTAATTTAAAAACGTATTTTGGTGATAGCTTCTTCATGCTTATGTGAGATGCGGGCCTGAAGCCGAATGGGCTGCGTTGGGGCAGCTTATTGCGAACGTTCCCAGTTGGACGTGCTAAGCGTGGTAAGTGAGAAAATACTGCGTGATGTTTCTTCACATGCTAATACCAAGTTAGGCAGTTAGTTTCTCTGCAAAACAAACTCGTTAGAACACTGTTGCTATGCCGGCCTGGTACTGTTAGTTTCTAATGAGCCAGCAGCCTGGATTCTATTCAAGTAAAAGTAGGTTGTGTTTCTTCCTTCGTGTTGTTTATATTGATTCTTTACGCGTGATATTCTTCAGACCTGCAACTATTGGTAGCCCAGAATCATCAAAGATAATGTGTTGAGTTTAATCTTCTTTAAGTGTACTGTTTCAATCTGGACTAAAAGTACCGTCCACAACTATGTGGTTAACGGAGATTAAAGGAAACCCAAATTTGGATGCTCGGACGGGGATTCGAACCCGCTTCCTCCGAATGCGAGGCCAGAACGTTAACCGCTCACCCACCACGCTCGGTATCTGTTTGCTTAGACAAAACATCTAAGTTGCTAACTCATTATATTGATCATATTGAAGAAGTTGAACAGGAGTGTGTTAGGACGCTGATCCCGACGAAGGTAAGGCGTTGCTTGAAATTCGCCTTGAAGTAGGGTCAATGGACAATAAAATAACGGAATTCGTGAAAGCCATTAAATCCAGTTACAGAACCTAATAACACAGACCTGTATCGAAACAGAAACCATAAGTTTTGTTCCACCGAACATACACGTTTCAGCGTTATCTCCGGAATGTGATGAAGAAACAGAAATGAAATCGGCCATTG
Source organism: Vandiemenella viatica (assembly GCA_031002005.1). Lineage (NCBI taxonomy): Eukaryota > Metazoa > Arthropoda > Insecta > Orthoptera > Morabidae > Vandiemenella > Vandiemenella viatica. The sequence goes on from CM061920.1 coordinate 128,213,552, forward strand.
CTTTTTGAGGGGAATAATCTCGAATTATCATGGAGTGTTATCAAGAAAGAAAGAAATTTGGTTAATCGGATTCGGGATTGAACGTGGATCCTCTCGAATTTGAAATCCTAACTCTTAGGGCATCCGCAGACTCCGTGAAAAGCAATGATATCTATCTATATCTTAATATATATAAAAATCTCGTGTCACGATGTTTGTCCTAGATGAACTCCGAAACTACTTAACTGATTTTGATGAAATATGGCTTACTGTGTGTAATTTGGTCCAACTTAAAAGATAGGATAGTTTTTATCTCGATTAATGGCCTTAATATTTATTATTGCGAATTAAATGTTCGTTTAATGTTTGTAATTATTTGTGAGGGGCGCAAACTTTTTTTTTTTTTTTTTTTTTTTTTTCTTTTTTTTTTTTTCGAGCATTCTGGTGGTTCAGTGATTAAGGTGTCTTACTGGAGATCCAAAGGTCCATGGTTCGAATCCCTGTGCCGGCGGGGATTTTTATACGCATTAACTCAGCCTTCACCTCCGGCGCAGGGGTGGAATGCGCAGCCAATAGAAACCAGTTTATTACGACCGCACGAAGTTATTATTACAGTTCTATAAATTTCAAACAGATGGCGATGTATTAATTTATCGACACAACATCTGGTTATCTAGGTTGGCTAACCATCCAGTAGATCGCGTTGTGTTTAGATTTATTTATGTTACAGTCTACTCCACGTCATATGTGTTTATGTATGACATAACCCAGTTTCGTGAATTTTTCATGTAGTATCATTTTTATAATTGTGCTGTGTATTGTGTTGCGTATCGTTTGTATTTTATTATATTTAACAGCAAAGTAATTACACACATGAATATAAAATTGAAGAAAACGTTACTATAAATTCAAAAAAAAACGTGTATTTGTTGCTTGATTCTCATTTTTCTTCTTCTTTTCGTTATGGCTAGCTAGGGACCACGTGTCAATTTATAATTCTTCCCCTGTTGTTTTTTTCTTTCTTCCTCTCCAGTACTCCTTCATAATTGCACTGTGTTTTCTCTTTCTCTCTTCAGACCATTTTGCACCCATTTTCCTCTCCACTCGGTGTTGTGCCAGAAAACATCGATGCTGTGCTTGAACTGATAAAGTAAGATCGTCATGTGACATACTGTAGGATTGAGGCATCTTAGGGCATTAGTATGACAAGCATTCAGAAAAAGTCGAAGAAGAGGCAAACAATTCTTCGTCACGACCATGCGAGCTGTCACACATCGGCTCAAACAAAGGAATTTTTGACCAGTCAAAACATCGAATTGATGGGTCATCCGCCGTACAGCCCTGATTTGGCACCCAATGACTTCTTTTTATTCCAGGCACATCAAAAACAAATTATGTGGTCAACGATTTTCGACACCCGAAGGAGCGTTTGATGCATTCAAGACGCATGTTCTGGAGCTACCTCCATAGGAGTGGAAAAAGTGCTTCGAAAATTGGTTCAAGCGCATGAAAAAGTGTATTGATCTTCACGGAGAATATTTTGAGAAACAATAAAACCAATTTCGATCATAAATATTTGTTTTTTCATTATTAGGTCAGAAATATAAATAGCAACCCTCGTATATAGATCATTGGAAGAAAAAACGTGACCAAATGCGAACAACTAGGATTCGGTAATGACCTTCACAGATGTGGATATAACAGCTCCAAGGGCCCACAATTGGTGCAAAAATCAATGCCTGAGAGATTTTAGGCTCATCTAGAGCAGTGGTAGGTCGTTATACTCTGACTCCAAATCCTTGGGGAATTTTTGGAATTGACCCTAGATAATTGACTTCGATCTTATAGAGTTCATTGTTTTGATAATCACGTTCATAATATGATGCATGTTTAGGGAATTGGAATATTAATTATATTGAAGGATAATGGAATGTATATCCATAAGCCGTGATGAGGCTCGGTTGCACACCAGCACTGCCGAATGTCCACTAAGATCAAGCGAGTGATGATATAGATTTAAAATCATCTTAACTTAGTAATGTAGTGTTTGATACTGCAGCTGAAAGTTGTATAATGATCGTACTCCGCGGTCCGCATACTGACATACGGCGGGCCGCAGCTTAGACATCCCTGATCTAGAGAACTCCACGGCCCTACGACGCTAAGCCACATTTTCGTTCTTGGTGCTGTTACAATAATTAAATTCTGATTAAATTTATGATATGTAGTACGTAACTATCACATGTTTTAAGAGATAACGTTCTCATACTAAGAGCACATTCAATAAAATAGTACTAATTCATTGTAAAATAACAGCAAATTACAAACTATATTAGATAAAAGTATTTTTAGTATTTATTTTTTCAATACGCTGTATGAATTGCACTGAAGACAAATTTCAATTTCCTTGGTAAGAACGCTATCTAGACAGATCTGGTGACAAAATGGTTTAAAACTGACAACTTTGATGGTCCAAATGTAATTTAATTTAATTGCAATGGAGCACACGCTCCGGTGGCAATTTCCCTAAACACCCAACTTCCCCCTTTCCTGCACCCACTTACAATTGTCCTCTACAAATTTTAACTTTAAATTCTTTCAACGTTTCTGGTAAATTATTCATCATTTCCCTCGGTAACATATTCCAGTTCTTGACACCCTAGCCTAAAAAAGAGAACCTTCCACACCCTTGTGTCTGAAATCGAGTGCCAGCTTGTGGTCATGGTCATCTTTTCCCTTCCATGCACTACTTTTCATATCTACACCAATACCTTTCCATGCCTTATCACCATTATACGCCTTGTACACTCCCATGACCCTCTTCACCCTTGTCTTACTTCTATTTTCCAGTGAAACAAATATTCCAGTCTTCTGCTGGACGGGAGATGATATTCCAATGTGCTTGGGATCTTTCATTGCTTATACATAAGGTCACCAAAAAAGTTTTTTTTATTGTTTATGGCTTTACGCCTCCTGGACCTCGAAGTCATTAGATGCGGGAGAATATTGAGAGCAAGGAAAGCGATGGAATTCGGCCATGGCCTTCTGAAGGAATACTCCTGGTATTCGCCTGGAGTGATTTGGTTAAGCCATGGAAAACCGGAATATGGATGTCCGCACAGGGTTTCAAACATATATTCTCCACTCACTCACCAGGCACGGTCAGAATCGTTTCCCAAACTTCATCAACATATACACTACCAACATCGCAACCATTTATAAATTTGCTAAGTTCCATGATGGTGTTGAAACCTTCGTTTAAAACCACGGTAAATACAAGGATACGTCTAAAGACTGACCCAACTCGTGAAAGAGACACACTGCTAATAGCCAACGTGACTTCCCTGTTAGTCTGTGAAAATACGCAAGTGTACTCCTTATTAGCATGATCTCCGAGCAAACCTGAGTAAATATATAACTGTACTAATTCAATTTTCTATATTTGACCACTTATTCAATGGCTTAAAGCATAAACATTAACAGGTCGAATACGAAAAAAAATTCTACCCACTGAAAAAATTAAGTGTTAATTAATAAGAGACAATTTGCGATAAATTATTTAATATATATGTGTTACAGAGTTTTTAAAGTCATATTATGCTAGTACGTGGGTGCAGTTTTATTGTTGTAAAGTCTCATCAAATGTAAGTAAATTAAAAACGTACTGAAAGCTATTTAGTACATTACAAAGCCACTTAGTATTTTCGACTTACATCACTCAAACCATATAGCTACCGAATTCAGGAAATCAGTGAACGGGGTTATAAAGAGGAAAGCATCAGGAATTGACGACATATCAATTGAGCTTATTAGAGATAACATGTAAACGCGACTGTTTTACTCAGTCAGCAGAATAAACGGATCAGGAGATAACTAAAAATCTAACAAAATTGGGATACTAATTGGTTACAGATATGACGTTTTAACGAAGGGAGTGATGAAGTTCATGGCTGAGGTATATGAATTTCATATTGAGTAACAACGAACTGAAAATGGGAGCAGAGAATAAAAGAGTTGCTGCTAGCCATCCTGGTGGTTGCTAAATACGAGACATACATCTATTTACATCTGATCTTCCATTTTGTTTATTGCTTCTGAAGCTGAGGTCTTTGGCAGATTGTTTTAGATAAGGTAGCGTATTATGTTCGTGTCATTTTACATTTACAAGTACACAAGCCAACAACCTTAAAACTATTACTTCGTGTCACATATCAAAGCTGTCGGTTTATCTTTTTTGGTTTTAGAGTATTTCATAATAAGACAAAGAAATGTTGGCAACAAAAATAGTTTGTTGATTTTTTTACATTCCAAACGTAACCTCCATTTTTTCCAGGTAGTTTTTTTATTGCTTTTTTATGTAATTCCCATCCGCTAGTTTTTCTATTGGCTAAAGTCCACTTCGGAAGAAAGGATTTGTCAAAATTGTATCTACTTCGCGAGGTCTTATAATATGGTTGCCAACAGCAGGACTGGCCCAAAATTCTAAGGGCATTTTTTGTGTATCAGCCACTTTAGTTATATACGGTTTAAATGGTCGATCTGAATATTGTGAAATTTTCTGATGTTCTGTGTCTATGTTTCTTCCGTCGTTAGTTAGTCAATATGTCGAACCTCCTCTGTATTAACGCTTTGCTGCTCTGTCAATGTGCTTGAATTTCCTATCAGCCGTTGTATTATTATAGCTATAGGTAATAACAGTATGAAAGATTTGTAAGCTTTATCTTTCGTTGCACTTGATGAACCTATCGAACTACTGTTTCCACCTGTCGGCGATGAGGTGGTCATCGGTCATGATTTCATCCCTGACGGCTGTGATACTCGTTGTATGCTCCGAACAACGTTGTTGCTGTTTTTGTTTTATTATTATCACTATCGATGCAACTCTCATGATATCAGCTTTGGTAAGTGGTGTGTTTAGTTTCTCTTTGGATTTCTTATTTTTTTTGGTTTTGGTCACTATGGACCACTTAACTATGGTGAGCTTACTTCTTAGCCTAACATTCTTTCATCCTTGCACTGCGGTTGCCTTTCCTTTCCTGAGTCCATTACTACATTTCACCCCAGTTCCGGGGCGCAGTGTTTTGGCTGTTAGGGACTGGAGAGTATCGGATGCTTTAATCAACATCCTGTACTCACCCCTGTTATGAATCTTGTTAGGGTCAATTTCCATTTGTTTGAGATCTTTACCGACTAGTCTGGACCACTTTCCCTCTATATAATGTGCTGCGGATTTTGTCGCTGAGTCTCTGATTGTCTATTCGAAGTTTATATCTCCTCTTTAACATAGCTGTTACAATGCTGTCCAGTTATTAGTATAGGTCCTTATTGTGCCTGAGACTGTATTTTCCGTCTTCTTTGACTGAACCCATGGTATTTTTCAGGATTTTTCGTTCTGTTAGTTCAAATTTTCTGAATTGTCCCTTTCTTGGCACGCTCAGGCACTCTGAAAATCGAACTGCAGTATTGTAGTGTCTGAGTTTGAGGTTAAGGGAGAGGGTATGTTCTCTCCAGGCTGGCGAACCAGCTATTCATGCTATTGTTAATGTTAGGAGTTATCCGATCTCGAAGATATTTGAAGGCATTAGTCCTTCGTATTGTTTGGTTTCCCAGTGGGATTAAATCGGGTTCATTTCTGATGTTGCTGATTAATTCAGTTTTATTAATGAAAATCTTCAACCATACTTTGGCTGAAATGTGGTTGGGAGAGGATAGTTGGTAAATAGCTTCATCCACACTAGATGCTAGGAGAGTGAGGTCATCTGCGAAATCCAGGCGGTTTACTAGCAGTTTGTCCTATCTGTATACGGATCTCTGTTAGTGTGGTCGTAAATTCACAAATGGCTTTTTCCCATAGACAATTAAAGAGGCCATGTCTAACACTTGTTCTAATTTCGAAAGCTTCGATAGTTCCCCTTTCAACTTTTGAAGTAATGTCAGTTTGGGTCGCCTTCAGTAGATTTGTTGCCAAGTCCCAGTTCAGTGAGCGTTTGGAAGAGGGATTTCATATCCACTGAGTCACATGCCTTCTGAAAGTCAACGAAGGTTGCCACGAAGGGTAAAACTTTGAGGTTTTTGTAGGTGAGAATAATTTTAAGATTTAGGATCACATTTCCTTGTCCTCCAATACAAGAATCTAATTGAATCTCTAGTCTTGCGTTTAATTCTACATAAAATAATTTAGATGGTGTTCGAGATTAGAATTCCACATAATGAATAATGATTTCTGGGTCAGTAATGAATTATACATCCTGCGAAAGAAATGGGAGACTATATAAACCATTTGGAAGACTGTAAACGCATGAAGAGGCGTTGTGCTATCTACAGTAAGTGATTATTGTGCTCCTCCTCTATACTTCACGGTAGAGTTCTTCCCCATTACCCTTTTGAGTTTCTTAGCTCCAGACCGGAGGCTTTAATTCGTCCCAGATAAGAGCCAGCGTGCGCTTCGTGCTTGGCATGCAAATCCATGGCTGATAAGGTGTGGTAGCCTTGTGTGTTGGGGCGGCGTGGCCGCGGCTCGTTAGAACGGCCGCGAAGATAACTCGCTAGCCACGGCGTGCAATCTGGGTCGTCCGCTCGCAACCTGCCAGACGCCACAAACAAGTATCTGGCCAGTAGTTGGCATTGGAAAATGTACCGTCTCAACCACCGCTACAGCCAAACACTGATGTTCACATAAAAAAAGTGTCTATACTACATTAGAATGATGCCCTTAAGAGTATCAGAAACAAGGGCACTCACGGTTTCTTCATTCTGTTTTAAATAGATTTCTGAAATTTGTTTCGAGTTAGGAAGACACGTTTCTTGCGTCTGTCTTTGAATCCAGCAATGATTAAAAGATCATTTCAAAGTACGAGGATTTACCCTTTGTGACTTGTAGATGTTGATATGGTCGGTGTATTAAAAGCCTGCCTAATATCTATTTTTAGAAGAATTAAATAATTTCCGTACGTTCAAGATAAGTTCCAGATGCAGAAACATTAACGGTAGAGTACTAAATTGCTGAAAATGTACTTATATCAGGAAACCTTAAAAAAAATGGCGCACAGCTTCCTGGAAAACCTCAATATTTAGGCTGAATGTTAAATCGTTGGAGAAAAATGATCAGTTTTCTCCGATTTCTGGTCGAGTTTATTTTCTTAATGTATGGTGTTTTTCTACAAATACAGATGGAATACGTACACAAATACTGAACGTAAAATGAACATTAGCTAGGGTAATACTATAATAATAGTATACAGAAAGCTACATCTAGTTTTGTACAAAGTGAACATCCTATATACAGGTCTGGATGGACAAGACCCTCATTTAATAATCATAACAGCTTTTTCTAGGGCTGTTAAAGGAATTACACCGGCTCAGATTTTTTTAAATTTGTTTTTATTTTTTATATTAGTTTTTTGATCTGTGATTTAGATAGCTCAACGTTTAAGAGTTTAATTCGTGCCATTATTTCAACCATGGAAGAAGACAGTATGATGCTTGGGCCAAATGTATCACTTCCCTCGTATCTTAGTTGGATTTCCAGTCTTTGGTTCCAAGCTCAATCGTAGCTCACTACGTCAAGCCATTTAAAACTACTGATGAGAAATGGAATCATTAAATATTAAGCCAAATAAAAAAAGGACTTTACTTTCTTAATCAATCTAACAGCGTTACATATTAAGTTCTGCCTTTATACTATTTAAAATTGTAGTAGTTATTTTGAAATAAATGAACGTACAAAATCTATTTCAACGGTTGTTAAGTATATACGAATAGTATTAATACGTAGTAGTGTTGCATTTATAGAGCCACATATACGAGGTTATCTGATAATTACAGTCATGTCATTGTTAAGGAACCTGGTAAATAACGTATTAACAATAACAACAGGATTGTTTGATATTTCCTGGAACTGATGAGACAAAATTTCAAGCTTATACCCCGAATAAAGGGTTTATCTTATGTCTAGCAGCCAACTATATCTTGAGTCATATGAAATTAATCCTGCATTAAACAATGTCTCACATACCTACAATTTTCTTGAACGTCTCACCTACTTAAAAGCATTGTATTCATTCAACCTTATAGTGTTATACAAATAATTTCTCAGAAGTGATGTTTCCCATTATTTATTTTCCATAATCTTTAAACTAACTTACAATAGGCAATAAGAGCATTGTTTTTAGTTTGGTAAAAAATTTACAACCGTGTAGTCCTTGAATTGCTTTCCTTGCTTGTAATTGCTGCCTTGCAATGTACAATATTATAGTTTGTAATGCTAGTAGCTTTGTTTGTTATGGCGTTGTGACTCTCCCACATTTAGGAAGAGATCCAAAGACAAAAAAATCGCCCATGGCCTATTGAAGAAACCATTTCGCAATTCTACTGGAATAATTTAAAAAATCTAAAATTTGATCGCATTCTCCAGAATGCCGAGCCCCAATGATTTACGCACATCGACCAGGATCGATTTTTTACAGAGTAGTGTCAATTTATTGGTATCGGGTTTCGCTTAACGAACATTTAGAGCAATTAACGACGTCGTATCCGTAATGTACGCCATTTGTGTTCTTAGGAAATTTATGTAATTGATTCTCCCTACTCACTTATTTGAAACTGTGAGGAAGCCTAGAAACACAATGGTAACATGTTAACAGCAGTGATAGTTCTTTCATTGCGTGGTGAGAAGAGTGGTCGAAAGGAACTATCGACTTTAACGAACTGCGCGCGATTCTTGCTACCCTGAGGCTACACTGTCTCTTTCCCCGCGTTATTATTCATCAACTTCTGTGTCTTTTCTTCAGACAGTGTCTTCATAATATTGCACTGCATTGTTTCGAGAACGTCTTCGTAAAGAATAAGACCTACTGATTCTAGACTTGTTTCGGTTCTTGTGTTTTACTTCAGGTTTCAAGAAATGGGATTCATTGCAAGACAGGAGGAGGATGAGGAGGGTCATGGGAGTGTACAGGGCATATACTGGTGATGAGGCATGGAAAGATATTGCAGTAGGTATGAAAAGTAGTGCATGGAAGGGAAAAGATGACCATGACCACAAGCTGGCACTCGATTTCAGGCACAAGGGTGTAGGAAGATTCTCTTTTTTAGGTAAGGGTGTCAGGGATTGGAATGAGTTACCAAGAGAAACCATGAATAATTTACCGAAAACTTTGAAGGAATTTAAAGAAAAAATTTGTAGAGGGCAAATGTAGGTGGGTGCAGGATAGGGGGAAGATAGCTGTGTAGGGAAATTGCCACCGGAGCCTGTGCTCCATTGCAATTAAATTAAATTAAATTAAAAAAAAAAAAAAAAAAGAACGACAAAAGTAGAGATTTTAAATGGCGAAAGACGTATGGTAAAGAAGTGTTGCGTTCTACATGCCCAAGATGAAAGCAAAGCCTACTTTTAACTTATACGTCTATTATTTCAATTATTACAGTTTATTGATTCTTCATTCCGATTCTCTTTTTATTTCACTTTATTAAGTACCTTCTAGGTAACCACAAAGCAGACAAATTTTACAAATATACTGGGTACAGTTTTCTTCAGTGTTCAACTTCAAACATTCTCGTTATCTCGTAATCATTTTCTTCTAGATAACGCAGTTCTTCATGTGGAAACGTTAACAGTTTTCAAAACAATTTTTATTCGTTCAGAACGTTTCACTAAATACTCTACTGAAAAATATTAATGAGAGATTTGCGATGATTTTCTTTAATGAAAAAATTAAACAGACCTACCCTTTTTCTCAGAATAGAAGATTACACTTCTGTCCACTTATGTACACCGTAGATCACACTATATTGTTTGTCAGGGAAAAAAATCTTGAATATTCTTTACTCACACTATAAAACAAACTGTTAATCTAAAATTGTAGCGCATTCCCTTGAATTGATAAAAACTGCAAAATATCAACCCATACGCTACGCAGTCATACCAGGATGGGGTTAAAAGTTCTTGGTCTCGGTGCTGTCGGCAAGCAAAGAAACATCATCAGCACCCTCTACAAACTAGTATAACTACCTCGCGACATACTATACATTTATTTATCATTATAACAATCGAAAAGCATCCCAAGTGATAGACACCAATTAGGGTTAGAATCTGTTCTTCCTTCTGGACGAATGTCATCAATGCCATGATGTTTGTTTCATCCCTATGCTTGTAATTTCATCATTGGCTTTATATCCCCAGTCATAAAGTGGCTAGTGCGTCATTAAAATAAATCTCTGGATGAGTTATTTAGGACAGACCGCACTTCGTTTGGGGCCTTATTTGTTGCTACCACTGTTGTCCCTGCGGTTTTAACTTAGATGATTTCGATGTCGTTATCTATGTTAGACTCAGGCACTGTAGTTATTAATAGCTTGGCGTACTTACACCACAGATTCATAGGCTAGAGATGGCAGGTGTGCTACGATCTTGTAATCTGGAATTGAAGCTTTTGGGAAGAGATGGGCTTCGTTTTGAAGATGAGTTTCTTGTAAAGTGATGACATAAATGCAATTTTCTCGGTTAATCTGCTAAAATGTTCGCCTGTGTCTGTTGATAATCCTTCTATCTTGATTTGCAGAATTTGGACGTCAGCACGCATATTCTTCGTCCATAGATATTAGAAGGAAGGTTTGATTTGATAAAGTTGAACTGTGTACTACAATGGCCGGAGAGGTCTGGTTTTGCCGCAATGTGTGTAGACTTTCCGTCGTCCTGAATTAGCAGATCTGTTTCCCAGGCAGTGGCGGCTGGTGGGTTATCGAACTGGTGGTGCACTTTACTAAAATATTAAAATTAGAAAATGCAACAAAACAAAAATTGACATAATATATGTTTATTTTTTATACATTAAATCAATACGACGACATTTTTCTGAAGCGAAATGTTCAATCACCTTTTTATTAAAATCGGGTATTGTTTGTATGAATTTTTTTCAATACTAAGCACAGAAAGTGCATTTAGCCGATCCTGAGACATGGTATTTCGGAGAAAAGTTTTGATTCTTTTCAGTGTCGAAAAACATCGCTCGCTCTCTACTGAAGTCATTGGTATAGTGCACAGAATTCGCAATAGTTTCATTGACTCTGAAAATGATTCAGTCAGGTCATTATTATAGAACAACTGTAAAATTGCAATTGCACTATTTGCGTTGGTGAAATCGTCGCGACTGTATATTGCTGATAGTTCGTTTTTCAACTTGTACTTGTCCAAAGCTGCATAGGTGGAAACTGTGATCGTGAAATCTTTGTCGGGAAAAGTAGAACGGTATGTGGTAAAGTTCTCGCAGTAAAATAATTTGGCTGCTATCAAATGATTACAAAAATTGAATCTGTCTTTCACTTGAGTAATACTTATATCGCACACTTCTTTTGCTATAACAGAGCTAGACGATTTAAACCTTTTTTGAGGCGGTTCTTCAAGTTGATCTATGGTGTTACGTGCATTTTGTATACTGATTTCAAAATCATTAATACAGTTTTTTATATGAACCAAATCAATATTTCTTTTTTGCATTTGTTTGAATAAAATTTCACTATGTGGCAGAATAGATTGAAAAAAATGAAGCCAATATAAAAAAGTACTGTCGTTCAAATACCTTTGAAGCATATCAGCCTGATTTATAAATCGGTATCATTTTCCGTTTCTATAATGGTGGTCATGCATTCTTTTAAAGGCTCCCTGTAGCTACATACTGATGCAACGGTCCGCGAATTAAAGTTCCATCTCGTTTGCGGAGCAGCTGGAATCTTCTTTGATACAATAGTTTTCAAAACATCTGTACGCTTCGGTGATCGTGAAAAAAACTTTGGAAAAGCTTGAAGGTTAGCAAAAAATTTCTGTACGGTTTTGTTTTGACTTACACTTTTTTATATTATTGAATTTAGTTGGTGGGCGTAACAATGACCGAATGAAGCATTTGGATAGACGGTTTTTACTGTAGCCTGTACTCCACCAACATTCCCGCTCATTACAGCGGCGCCATCGTAACATTGTGCTATTAATTGTTGCGGAGTTATTTGAAGTTCCCGTAATTCTCTTATAATAACAGAACTAAGTCCTTCAGCAGTATGGGAATGCGGCGTAAGATATTTCCAAAACCGTTCGTGAACCTGTCCATTTTCTTCGTATCTTAAAATCATTACCATCTGCATAGTCGTCGATACATCGGTAGTTTCATCAGCTTGAACTGCTACGTATTCACATTTTGTTATAATATTGGACAATTCTTTGTGGTATACACATAAAATTGAGTCAAAAATATCGTTCTGAATAGTTTTTGACGTGCCTTTGAAAACTGTAGACGACGTGAGATGCTCCTTCATGACCGTATCCAACTCTGATACAAAGTCTATTAATCCACGAAACACCCCAGCATTACTAGACTCAATAGTTTCATCGTGACCTCGCAAAGCTAACTCAAATGCACCACAAAACTTGACACAATCGATAAGACGTGATAAAATATACCTGTTTTTATCAACTTGTTCATTATACTTTTGGATATTGCTTCTATACACAGAATCTAGCTGATTACGAATGTCGACCGTGCCTAACACAGACAAACTCATTACATTTTGTAGGTGTACTTGTGAAGAATCATGTTTTTTTTTATTTTTTCACTCAAATGCGTCAAATCCTTGATTCCTGTTTCTGTCCAAATCGATTCTCCGCCAAAAATAACGCAAGGAAAACAAAAGAATGCATTAAGACGCTCACATCCACACAACCATTTCTTTCTATTATACATTTCACTTTTAAAACTTCGTGTAAATGCTTTATTTTTCAATTTGCACTCTTGTTTTAAATTTAAAAAGGGCCGTGGTGGTCCGGCCAATTTTATGTTCACTTTATTTTGAAAAGTTCTGTTATTTTCTTTAATATAATCAATTTTTATGCTCATTTTCACTGACACCATACACAGTATAGAATAAAAGTTCTCGAAAAAATCGAAACAAAAACTAAAAACAATTATTTACGGTAATATAAATAAACAATTATTAGCGCGTCACACATACAGTGAAACTATACTGATAGTCTAATAACGAGATGTCAATCATGGCTGCCGTCGCCTCGCGCGCGCCCATGCTGGCTGGCTCGTCAAACATCGGGTGCTCTCGGCAATCCTCGGTTCGTACGTGCGGCGCTCGACAACCGACTAATTACTCCGTACGTTTCTATGAACTATCTTTTGTTTCACGCGTCAGGCGTATTAACGCGTATCACCTACAAGTTGTATTAGCAGTCCTCGTGCACTCGCCGAAGCGCACGAGAATTTGTGTTTACAGGAAAATAAGTCTTAATAGTTTAGTAAAGTGCTCAGACTGTTTCACCATAATTGGAGATTTAATTTTGTATACGTTTTTGTTTTTGTATGTTTCAAAATAAATATTAAAATGGTAACATAAAAATAAAGATGAAGTAGGTACTTAATATTTTGTCATTTTTAAATCTTTTGGATTGGTGGTTCAGCGCACGAGCGCACTTAAGGTACAGCCGCCACTGTTCCCAGGTTGTACCATCGCTGTAGTTGACTACATGTCATTCACCAAAGACCCTTTGCAGACAGATGTGTGCTCTTTGTATATGTACAACGCTTAGGTAAATCACAAACTGAACGTTACATTCCGGCAGAAGAAAGTAAAGCACAACTTCTTTCGAAGTACATAAGATTCACCCTTAATCGTCGAACACCTACAGAAAATATATATATATATACATAAATGTTGTAGCAACCGAAGAGCAGGAATTAGCTGGAACAAAACGAAGGGCAGCCACTCTACAAGCAGCAACCCTAACATTGATGTGCCCAGGAGCAGAATACTGTGCACTAGTGTGGCAGGAAGGCTTCCACACCAACGAAGAAGACACGCAGATCAATGAAACAATGAGGATAATAACTGGAGCACTGAAACCTAGGCCGATTCAGTGTCTCTACCGTGGCAGATAACTGTTGAAATCCGAAGAAAATATAATGATCCAGAAACACAACACAACCTTAAAATCTACACCACGCTGGCTAATCTACGATCAACTCGCCTTAAATCAAGGAATCCAATCTGTGGCAGAGAGAACGCTGATAGTTTAACAACGTTCTCCAACCAGAAAATATGTAGGGAGAAATGGGCTTCACACGCCTTCATACAGCTGGCTCTTGAGGATCCCAACAAATCTCGCCTGGAATGCATCTTTCAAGGAACATCTTATGCCATCTGAAGAACATACGAAATGCTAGGTTTAGAATTATAGTTTAAAAAGTGGAGAATCTGGGACTCGCCAGAATGCGACTGCGGAGCTCCTGAGGAAACCATGACGCATTTTGATGGAGAAAAGGAAGAATCTTATGAGCTGGTTCAGTAACTGTTCACTGGTTGGTAACAGATCACTAAATATAGTGACGTGCAATTTCTATAATTTTATATTCCTGAATGTTTGGATACGTTTATCTACAGTCCCATTGATGCTTTATTTAATTATATCATATTATGATTCTTAAAGCCTGTGGAATACCAGATCCAACTGATTTAATCAAAGTTACAGCCAAAGAATGGCCCTGTAAAATAAACAGCATATCATTGGGGTTTTTAGGATGCCTGACTTAAATATTTAATTCTCATTTATATAGATTTTTGTTAAAAACTAATTATTAATAAGTCAAAAAGCAAGATGTAATACCCTGTGCTAATATTAAGAAAACTGTATTTTACCATTTGCCGACTATCATATAATCCCTCTGCATCCACTGTGGTCTATTTAGTCTGTCCTACATTGGCTCGTCCCTCATCAACGACCCTGCAGTTAACATGGTACCATCATTTCTTAAATTTTCGTTCGCGATGGGCAGTCAAGGAGATGACAGATAACTTACATCAGTTTATCTCTCACACATACATGTGAAACTTTCGTAAATATTTTTTGTATCATGATTGGAATTATCAGACAAAAGCAAAAAACAAAATGTTGATTTTTAAGATCTATCATAACACTAAGCTACGATATTCATCCTTTTGTATTTTAGAAGTACTTTGTATATGTTAGTATACTTTTCGGAACACCGTAAATTGTGAATTCACAGCAAATATAGCCTTCAACTATAACCAACGTGAATTAAACTCAAATTTGGTAAAACGATATGACTGAAACAGGGAATGCTAGTGACTGATTTAATAACAATTGACATACGAATTGAATTTAATATAATTTTTATACAGCATATACCTAGCAGCCAATTTTAGTATTCATCTAATATCGTATTTCGCGCAATTTTTCTTTTAAAATTCTTTGAGTGCAATTCTTTTAATCTAGTTTTGTCTTATAGGAGTTTTAATATTTTTCAGGTCATTCATTTCCTTTTGTAATTTAATTTATTCCAGTCGCTCATTCCATATTTGTAAAATAATATTTTTTTGTTTCAACAAATAAGGAATTTTTGCTGTGTTGCAACAGTTTTAACTTCAGTTTCTTTATATTGTAGAAAAATAATTCGCAGATGAGCGGAAATTTTATAAATTAATGCTGCAAGTTGCAGTAAACTGTTCTTAAGCATTGGAGTAACAGCGTTGATCGAAGTCTCAGATTGTGCTCTTAGTGTACCTTTATTTCTGGCTTGCTTACCGGAGAAATCTGTGTCAGAATCCCGGTGAATCAATCGCGATATCAACTGCATTTGAATAAACAAATCAACTTTGCAATAATTGAAATTACTATGAGGAATAAAGAAGGACGGATTATTACGTTTGTTGATAAAATGGCGGCCCTTATTTAGTGACTGTAATGCAACTATAATTTCGCAATAACCATTGACTTGAACGTCCTTGGTGGCTAACTAGCACATGTCTTACTGCGTTGCTGGGTGACAGAAACTCGCGGGCAATTACACAATGTTGCATGCGGCAGTGATTGCCATTTCGTTTCCGGCTAATGTTGTGACGGAGGCGTCGATCTCTTTGGCATCGTCCCATGATGTGGTTACTGTTGAGCGGCAGAGTCTCCAGTGCAAGATGTTCTCAGTCCTTTACTTACTCGTTGAATTCAACAGCGGACACATTACCTCGCACTTAAACGTGGCAGTAGTAACTCCTCACTGTCTTCCTAGTTGTGATGCTGATAGTAATAACCAAGAGAGCTCCGTACTTGTTAGCAGTCATCGCAACAGTAATAATCCTCCAAAATAACAGTAGTCGTTATCCTCCCCTTTCTTTTTAAGGGGATTTATCTCCTGCCGATACTCTTGGTGTGTACACCCTTAGAGTGACCCTCTCGCCTTTCCACACTCTGTTTCGACAACAACACCGAATTTTCTCGAGTAGCTTGGACGATGGAAAGAGAACAAGTGAGATGGTCCCAGAAGCTTTCCTTCCTGAATTTCCCGACAGCAACTTTGTGTCCGCAAGTTGTAAATTGTACTAGTCAATAGACTGACGAAAAAAACTTATAATTTACTCCAAGCATTGATACCAGGATGGAAAAACATACACGTTTAACTCAGTAGTGATATAGTTTTGCTATATTTCACATTAACTAAATTGCGTTTTTGATCTCATAGCAACATCAATTAGATATGCAGACCATTACTAGCTTATCATACCTGTTTTCTTCTCGGTGAGATGACGATCTGGAACAGTAATCATCTCCTTAGCATCAGTACTGTTGCTGTTGAAGATACTAGAACTGATGAGTGCGCGTAAATTTGATGCTACAGCACCTTATGGTTTTGATTTTATCTAATAACTAGTTTGTTATTTCTTTTAATTTTACGTTTCATTTCTTGGTACTGTCTATTCGATAAGGGCTCTCTAGATAAAAGAGTTTCATACATTTTCGACAGTACTATTCTATAACACTCTTAAAACCAGGAAAAGTGAATTTACAAGCTAATTTTGTTGATAATGTTAATGTATTCTTCGCTAGCCACTTTTAAATGTTTACAGGTTAAAAAGTAAAGTGTATCACGTCTGCACTTAGGCACTTAATTCAACCGAAATAGAATAAGAAACTTTGAATCACGGTTTGAAGAAAGTCGTATGATGGTATCAGCTCGGCTCATTTGTTAATTAGTATGATTATTCCTAGCAATGCACTTTAGCTATGAGAAATACAGAGTTGATCTGAAAGCGTGAGTACCACGTGCAGGCAACGTGGCCCCCACGCCTTCCTCCCCGCTGCTGGCGGCGGCCCAGGAGCTGCCTTGCGCCTGTCTCAGCGTGTCAAACCTCCGACGAACTTCAACGATTATTCCGAGCTGATCATACCTTCACCGAAGACTTACAGCGTTTAATCTTACCTGGCCGTCACGCAGGCTAACCGATTGTTCTGCAGGAGCATCCAGAGCTCGGAACGCTTAAGTAAAAGTACATCTATTAGGAAAATTGCTTTAATGGGACTCATTTTGCAAAAAATGCTTTACTACCAAAATATACAGAAATAATCACTACTAAATATACGTTCAAGAAACGTGGTAAAAATATAAACTAAGATTGGTTTTTTTTTTTTTTTTTTTTTTTTTTTTTTTGAATTCCAGCCCAGAGAAATTCAGAAAGTGTTGGCCCGAACTGACATGTTATAGCTACCACAATCTTCCCACTGACGATAGCCCAAACCAAAAGGTAGAAACTCGTCTGCAAAAAAAATTAATATAACAGTTGTTAATAGACAGTGTTTAATTTAAAACATTTATGCAACAACTGGGGAACATGGCTAACAACTAAGTTACTATAGGAACAGAATTCTCAGTCGTTAAGAATAAGTAACAAAGTAAAATGAGCATAACTTACATAACTGACGTTCCTTGCTTCTAAACGTGGATTATTCCCAACTTTTGAAGTAGAAGCTGTCTGTTGTGCGCCATGTTTCTCAACTGCAGTTAGTTAATCAGTGTATGTAGTAATCAACACTAGGCCGATGGAATTGAACTTTACTCTTCCATACTGTTCTGGTTTCGATGATGTCTACATCGTTTACAAATTTTCTTAAAAAAAGTAAATCATAGTACTTTCTACGCAGTTTTTTCGTTAGTTTGAACAGGTGTTTTTAATATTTCAGTGTATTATCTGTATGGAACCACTGTCGCGCACGGTGTATTTCATTATTAGATCCAACATTCGATGTAATACTGAAGTTTCCCCAATCCCTCATGCTTGAAATTATGTGCTAATTCTTCAGTCAATATCCATTAAGAGCTCCTCTGAGTAGCTTCTCGTCCTCCAGTAAGGGATTGTGCATAAACTACGTGGCTCGGTCAAGGGGGGGGGGGGAAGGGGTTCGCTAGAAAGTTACATTGGGCTACGTGGGGGGGGGGGGTGTTTGAAGCCAGGCCACATAGCTTTTCGTTCATATTATTTGTCATAGTTAAAATGAGATATACGACACACAGCAGCACGTAAATATTTATTTCCGCCATTTCATTATCCCCGTATGTAATTTAGTCTGGCAAGAGATAACAGTACAAAATCTCTTCTGGAGTCATTAGGGAAAAAGCCTAGGTGCTACGCGGGGGGGAGGGGGGTTCATAGGAGGCTAAAATGGAGCTACGTAGTTTATGCACGCTCCCTAACTCCAAAGTGAGGTTGTAACGGAGGACATCTTAGCGGATGTTCTATTTTTGACATCCGCGGATGCGGATGTTTTGTGGAAGCGGAGGTAGAAAAAAATTAAAATTATTTAGATTTTAATATTTTATCAAAAATAAAATACATACAAACATATATACAATGATGTTGTTTGATTTTTACAGTTTTCTGAAAATATTAAGTAGGTACTTACAGTTTTTATATATGCATTAACACGCGGAAGTTCGTGTTTCCATACCAGCTACTCTTTTCGCACTATCACTACTGTCCAAAGTTTGTGTAGGCTGCATTATAAGTAGTTTCACCGGCCACGAACTGTATATAAAGTTTGTTGTTGACATCCAAAAGTCGTGAGCCAAAGATTGTGCTTTCGAACTATTTGCTATTTTGAATCTGCAGTCATTAGCTGTGTCTGTTCTGTGGTGGTATGTTTGATTATATTTTAATATTGCGCCATGATTAGAATAATGATGTGATCACAAATATTTCTAGAATTATAAACTGGACTAAAGGGAGAAATAATATTTTAATTTAAGAAAAAATCATTTTGAAATACAGTGTGTTTGAAACAGCTACAAAACTTCCGACTGTATCAAATCAAAGCAAACAGGTTCTGACAAGTGGTGTTGCATATCGCTTCAAATACATTTCTGTCAACTGAACATCAATTGTCAGCAATTGATCCTCTTAGAAGCTACTCCAATGACGTCTGTGTATGAACAGATATCGGAACTCACTGTGATCTTGTTTGTAGAGTGAAATTGTGGCAGTCGATCCTAAACCACAGATCAATCACTAATGTCTTGTACACTCACAAATCATACCGCAGGAGAAGAGCAGTGTTACGCTATTAATAAAATATAAAACATCGCTAACTTTACTAATAACATATTTAGTGCTCTCGGGTATCTAGTCGCGTTAAAGAAGTGTTATAATAATTCATGGGGGAAACACAGGTCAAGTTAGTATTTAATTTAATTTAATTCCAATGGAGCACAGGCTCCGGTGGCAATTTCCCTACACACCCATCTTTCCCCTATCCTACACCTACCTACATTTGCCCTCTAGTAATTTTATCTTTAAATTCTTTCAAGGTTTTCGGTAAATTATTCATCATTTCTGTTGGTAACTCATTCCAATCCCTGACACCCTTACCTAAAAAAGAGAATCTTCCTACACCCTTGTGCCTAAAATCGAGTGCCAGCTTGTGGCCATGGTCATCTTTTCCCACTTCTTTTTATTCGTCTAGTCACCTGAGAGCATTTAATATATTCTCAACCCCGAGAGTAACAGCGTTCTTATGTATATTTAGTATTTGTTGTCGAAAATTCACTGTATTGTTTACTAATATCTATATACTATATAATTTCCTAAGCTCACTCATTCACTCACTCACTCACCTCGATAGTTATTGGCTGAATAAAGGTGACGTCATGCACCAGCCTTCCTTCGCAAATCAACAGCGACCAGAGACAGTTATTAGGTTATTAAAAGTGGACATCTGACCATATATGTTACCGAATCGCGTGTTCTGGCAGTTCATTTCTTCGGAGTTTCTCAACTATTTAATAATCTAGAATCTGTATTAAGTTCCCTGGCCGTTACGGACACTATGACCAAGAATTTCATTATGAATATTTGCCCAGCCTTAATAATAATAATAATAATAAAAACACGATGCTTTAGAAGCAATTGCGCACTCCCATTAAACAGAAATTCTTCAAATTTTGCACAGTGAACATTTAGGGTCAAATACAAGTTATGTTTGTATTTCAGCAAGTAAGAGTCTAGAAACCTCGACCTTCGAAACAGTTATACGATACCACGATCGTGTTTGCCCGTGTTTAATACCTCTATTATTACTTCTGAGTTCTTCAGTCTCAAAAAATTTTATTCATCATATGGGAGAAACACAGGTTAAGTTTGTATCTGGCCAGATCAGGTCAACCCGTCATAATCTTTGACCCTAAAAACAGGAACTATTCTACCAAAAAAAAGGTCACGGGCTTACATTAGAACTATTATAAATCTGTAAGCAAGCTGCTTGTGTCTCATTATTTGACACGCGTTAAAACTAACGCAGCAATTTGAGTGGTGTTTTCGAATTTTTAGAGCTATCGGTCCCAATTAAAATCTGCAGAAATAGCAAATGAGTTATATGTACCGAGGTACGGAGGGAATAATTAAATACATTTCAAGCCATAAAACTATGAGATACGGATCACACTGTTATTGAGATGTTCACTCAATGCACACACAAAAAAAAAAAAAAAAAAAAAATCAAAAAAATCGTACAATTGAATTTAGAATTCTATTTAATATTTTGATTTCAAGTACTTAGTTTTTCAGTTTTCTTGGATGCAGTAAATAAACGTAATAACTGAATCAGACGTAATAAGCATTATCAATACCGGTGTTTAATTTACTGTAAAAAAGATGCATTTGACCAAAGGTGAATATCTCTGGATTGTATATATCAATTTTATCAATTTTGATAAATATAATTATACGTTACTCAAACCACTACATAATATTTTAACTCTTCAATAAGAGTAACAGAAGTCTAACATTTACGGTAAGTAATTTTGTGCCTAGTATCGAAAGTAAAGGGTTTTCAAGATACCGGATCGTTGAATTTTGATAGTGAATAGCGATATACTATTCTACAGTAAAGAATAAATTTTTTTGATTTATCGCTTACCGGTAGTTCTCGAGATATCGGAGGTCAAAATCAGTTATAGGTATAGTTCCTTGTGTCTTTGGCGATGTTTTTAATCTGTCCCAGGCAGCATTTTGACCTAACCACAATGGCTATGAAGAAAAAAAGAGTAAACTTTACATTGCGATACAGTCAATGTATTATTGCGCGTGTTTTAGTCCTCTTGCAGTTCAAACTGAAGTTGTATTATGAAATTATATTTGTTATGATTTATGCTACTCGTACTTTGAATCCTAAAATGGACAATGTTGTCATTGCCAAAAATGTATTTAATGATGCATTTCATGTATTTAGGTGTACCTGCTTCGTTTGATTATGAAGCGGTAATATCATATATATTATTTCTATAAGGTATTTTTTTGTCACAAGCCTATATCTTCCTTCATACTTAACCGAAATTAATGAATGAGGTGTCATTTTAAAGCTTATGGTATTATCGTATTTTAAGCAAGAAAGTTTTCGGAATTCGACCCTTAAAGGGCAAAAATGTAAATTTTTCTAAAATGCTGTTTTCTGTGTTATGAGTCAGTTATCTCCCTGGATACCTATCTGAAACCGTTTTATGAAGTATCGTTTTAAATATTAAGATCTCCGCTTTAGTGACGTCATATATTAAGCCAGAAAGTTTTCGGAATTCGACCCTTAAAGGCGAAAGTATCAATATTTTTGCAATGCGTTTTTGCGTCACGAGCGATTTATCTCCTTTAATATCTAACCGATATAGATATGTGAGGTATCATATTAAAGAATAAGGTCTCCGCCATGGTAACATTATATTTTAAGAAAGGAATTTTTCGTAATTCGACCCTTATAGGGCAAAAATGTCACTTTTTCTAAAATGCGTTTTTTGTATCTCGAGCCATTTATCTCCCTGGATATCTAACCAAAATCGATAAATGAGGTAGGATTATGAGGAGTAATGTCTCAGTTTTGTGACATCATATTTTAAGAAAGAATGTTTTTGGAATTCAACCCTTAAAGGAAAAATAAATTTTTCTATTACCGATTTTTGTGTCACGGGCGATTTATCTCCCTTGATATCTAACCGATATAGATAAATGAGGTATCAAATTAAAGAATAAGGTCTCCACCGTGGTAACATTATATTTTAACAAAGGAAGTTTTCGTAATTCGACCCTTAAAAGGCAAAATTGTCAATTTTTCTAAAATGTGTTTTTTGTATCTCGATCCATTTATCTCCCTGGATATCTAACCAAAATCGATAAATGAAGTAGGAATATAAGGAGTAATGTATCAGCTTTTTGAAATCATATTTTAAGAAAGAATGTTTTTGAAATTCAACCGTTAAAGGAAAAAAGTATAATTTTTCTATAACCGATTTTTGTGTCACGAGCGATTTATCTCCCTTGATATCTAACCTATATAGATAAATGAGGTATCATATTAAAGAATAAGGTCTCCGCCGTGGTAACATTATATTTTAAGAAAGGAATTTTTCGTAATTCGACCCATAAAAGGCAAAAATGTCAATTTTTCTAAAATGAGTTTTTTGTATCTTGAGCCACTTATCTCCCTTGATATCTATCCAAAATCGATAAATCAAGTACGATTGTGAGGAATAATGTCTCAGCTTTGCTGACATCATATTTTAAGAAAGAAGTGTTTGGAATTCAACTATTAAAGGGAAAAAGTATAAATTGTTCTACAACGTATTTTTGTGTCACGAGCCTTATATTTCCCTTGATATCTAATCGATATAGATAAATGACATATTGTATTAAAGACTAAGGTTTCCGCCGTGGTAACATTATATTCTAAGAAAGGAATTTTTCGTAATTCGACCCATAAAGCGCAAAAATGTTAATATTTCTAAAATACGTTTTTTGTGTTTCGAGCCATTTATCTCCCTGGATTTCAAACCAAAATCGATAAATGAAGTAGGAGTATGAAGAGTAATGACTGAACTTGGTGACATTATATTCAATCTCACTATTCATCGCATTTTATTCGCGAAATTTTCGCACGGGTCGTCTAGTTAGTATTAAATTGTGGTTAGTTAGAAATGCAGCCTGGACCAGAATGTTCTTGCAACAACATAAGGCACGAGGAATTCAATTATTGTTAGAAATAATTAAGCTGCTTTAATTAGTGTCATTGCTGTGATGACGTATACTCCCGGAAACAAAACAATTGTTGTGCATGTCCAGTCTCTATTTACGTGTGGTTTTTGGCGACTTGTTTATTTTATTTTTTCTGGGTCAGTCCGCATTTCAACCTAACCACTTCAATTTTGAGATACGATGAAGAAAGATGGCTCGAAGTTTGAGTATATGAATAGAAGTTATTAAGCAAGAAATACATGTTACTACACACGGCATAAGAATGTGCACAAATCGAATGATGAAAATTTTCCAGTGATTTCATATTCGTTGTTGCAAATGCCATCGTTGGCGGCAGAGATATTTTTAGAAACGCCCGCCGACTGTACTACCACAGAAGGTAATTTCCGAGTTCCCTTATGTCTAAGGCACATTTATTTTTACCTTAATATGACACGCTTTTTATTTTCAGGAAACTGTTTTCCAAATTTTTGTCCAAAAGGTCAACTGATTATCGATACGTCCTTATTGGGCGGTGAGCGATAATGTTTCACTTAGCTTTAATTTCTTATTTTTAATATATTATATTGTGTTAAAATATAACAAAAAACTTTAGAACTATAGTCTGAAAATCGAATCTAAGGTAATAATTAAAGGAGAGGAAAGTGTTTAAATTTTTTTTTTTTTTTTTTTTTGCTTCTCCAAATTAATATTCGGTACTAAAATAAAAAAGGGGACAGTAGTTCCATACACGCCAAGACCTGCTTGTGCGGAGCAGTGGGAAAATGTTAGTTATTTATGTAAATCAATATCCCTATTGAAGTGTTTCACAATCTTTTTTAATCCGAGGACCAATAAAATGTCAAAAATTTTCGGGTTACAAACTTACATGAACCTAATTTTTTACCTATTTGAATTTTATTAATCTTTGGAACACATTGTGCTTTAAAATTACACATAATTAATCTAAAGCATTTTCTGAATTCCTACGGAAACATAAATCTGAAATTGGAAGTGAATAATTAAAAGTGACGTATATATTGAACAGACTCTTAACACTAAATTAACAAAATGAATAACAATGTAATCAAACTACAAAAGCAGATAGTAAACTACGGAAAGGAACAAAAGAATGTTATTATTACTCACAGTTAATTTATTTTCTGTTATGTCTTTAATTTAATTAGAATTAAATTTTAATACTATTATTTCGGACCGCTTGTCCCATTTCTTGCTCTGTTGCATAACATATAACTTCACTGACGGAAAAAGCAGCTGAATTTTAACTCAAAAGTAAGAGTGAATTGTTGTAAGTTATTAACGCCATCTGATTGTGAGTTATTCCTGTCTTTTCTTGTCGTTGGGTATAAGGCTGTCTGCCTTAATAGAAACCTGTGAAACAAATTTCATTAATATCGCCTTTAGTTTCAAGCGCGAGAAAATGTGTTAAAGAACTGTTTGGCGCATACTGTAATTATCGACTATCAGTAAAATCAGCATTGAAGAAGTTGGTTTTTTGAAACTAAAAGGTTTATTTCCTTAACTGTGTCTTAGTTTCGCGAAATGAATCTACCGTTTGTTTGGTCTCAGGGCCCGCATTCTTTGTGTTTTATTTACTTGTGAAATGCTATGAGTCTGTGCGGCTTTGGATTCAACGTTAGGTTGTAGGGGTCACGGTAAGCTACTATCAATCCGCGGAAATGGTCAGCCAATTGTGAGCTAACCACTCAGAGGATTAGGCCGTGTTATTTAGACGAGAATGACCCAAATTCTCCTATTTCAATCCGTTAGTTCCCATAAAAAAATTGAGAAATATTATTGTAATATATAGAAATGAAAAACTCAATGTTCTGGTCGAAATATTTTTGAATTTAATTTGTACCGTTCGTTGACACGCTTTTTAAGACACTTGTGTTAAATTGAAACAAATTTCCCATACATTTCACAAGTAATTTTAGCTTGTGTACGAAGAGCCTGTGGTCGCGCCATACAACCTTCTCCAAGCGCTGCAACACACACTGCCCCGCGCACTGCTGTGTTACGATGCAGTCGCCCAGCCAAAAATTGCTACCCGCACAGCTGTGCTGGCCACGGTCAAAGATTGTTACTTTAATGTAACAACACTATGCTATCCCAGTTTACTAAACTACAATGTGTGAAACCCAACAATATTACAAATCATTTTACAAACATTAAAACAATTATTCAAGATACTTATGATTAAAAAATGTAAAATAATTCAATAATAATAACAAATTTTTTTAAAAAAATGAAGGGGCGTTATTATTTATGTTACACCCCTTGACAGGGGCGGAGTGCAATTTGAAACTCAATCCCACAAAGTTTACTGTAAGTTTTTATTTTTGTAGTTCTTCGTTTTTTTATGTTACAGCTGCTATCCCCAACAAACTAGAGAAATGTGATGATACCTGAATCAAAGGTCGGATTCCTAAGAATAGCGAGGGAAATAGCTACCATAAAGTACAGTTAAAAACGATTGGCTTTTAATTATTATTTTTTTTTTGGTTGCCTGGAGTGATTCCGGGAAATTAAGGAAAACCGAAATCTTGATAAACGGATGGGGACTCTAACCTGCGTCCTCCCGAATGCGAGGCCAGAGCGTTATCGCTCACCCACCACGCTCATTCAAACAATTAGTGACATACTCGAAAATTTAATACTTTTCGTGTTTGTTGGAACTTGTGGTGGAAACATACTAGAATAATTATTAATAGTAAAATGAGACGGTTAACAATACTTCTGCGAAAATCAATTAATCTTCAAAAATTAAAACATTTCTCTCATAGCACCAGTCAAGGGTGCTTGCGAAATCTTGTCAATCAGAATTGCTGCAACCGAAATATTGTAATCAACTTGAGATTACAAAGCGTTCATTTGTATGTTAATCAGGACTTTATTGTTATAATGAGAACTAGACATAGGAGCAACCAGAAAAATTCCTAGCCATATTTTCGGAAATCGCAGGACTTTATGCTTCATTTATATCCAGATACCTAAATAAAATTTTATCTCACGTTCAGTGATAACAGTTATTTTTTTATTATTGCATATCATGTGTCTAGTGTAGATATGTGGTTTTGTGTTCCTGGAAATCGTTGGTCCTACGGTTCATAAATCTCTCTATATTTCACGCCCTTGAATCATTTGCGACACTGAGTTTTCAAAATACTTCACTACGTTAGTGGATTAACACAGAAGATAGCTTCTAGTTTGTTGGAATGTAGCTAAACCATATTATTTTGCTTGTTTCAAAAATAATCTAAAAATATAATTGCTGTTTAGGAGATTTCTCTATCTTTAGTAATAATGCCTCTTCATTTTGTTTAATTTATGGAATTTTTTGTACTGTTACAAGATCAATGACAATTTAGACAATCAGTCTACTACAGGCGGTAAAAAGTGTAGAATGTATCTGTCGGGAATGTTCGATATCATCAACGCGGTTTTTGTAGTTTTGTTAGGGACCTAATCTTAGTGGCCGGTATCTTCCCAGAATATTCGTTAAAGGCCTACTTCAACAACTAGCAGCACAGGTTTAAGACAATCTTCTTTCTTAATTCATTAAGTTTGTTCTATCTGTATCCATCGGGTCATGATATCGAGAGCAAATTTCAACTAAGGCAGATTATTTAAAATGAACTATGCAAAAATATATTTATGTGCAACCTATCGCTACCGCAAATGATTTTAAAGGAGCTAAGTAATAATTTTACAAGTTCTTCACGCCAAACGACAAAAGATTCTTCCCACTGCTAATATTAGGAACGAAGGCAGACAGCTAAAAGAATTCCTGGAACGAGTTACAAAGAATAAATACAGTTACAAAGCAATGCTATTAAAATCCACATAGAGTGCAGTTACTTTAGTGACTTAATAAGCTATCCAGGTCAACTTGAAACTAATGGTAGAAATTGTTTCAAGCTTAAACTAACGATGGCAAATATTGTGAGTACAGCAGCTAGCTATCAGAAGCATACACTCCTGATCAGTACGGTTGACAGATCGATTAACTTAATGTTTCTGGATACGAACGATTTACCTTAAATCAAAATTATATGACCTACTTCAATTACCTTTTGAACATTCACGTATTCTACGTAGATATCACCCACTACTTTTATGAGAAGAAAAGCTATGGAATTATATGTAAATTTCAGTCCAACAGGATATTTACATACAGTATCGCACTCCATTTTATCGCAGTGTTTTCTGCTGCTGCTGAGTGCAAAATTACTTCAGTGGTCAGGTATTAAAATTTTTAACGGCAGAGACCTGCCAGTCATCGACAGATGTGATACAGTTTTTAAATATATGTTACAGTATTTAAGAATAAAATATTTAGATATTTCCATGAACAAATCCATCACAATATTAGAATATGCAGAGCAGTTAATTTTTTTCAGTCTTCTCTTGAATGCTATCTTTGGCTGTGGAAGATTACTGGAATTATGTAGGCTAATTATGTTATTTCCCTGTTCGAACTTATGCAGTGCACTGTCTATGATTTTGCTCTTCTCCTGAACTTGTTAGAAATGAATTGCCTTGCGATTAAGAAAGACTTTCAATACCAGACTTCAAAGATTTCTGAAGCTCTCGACAGGACAATAAAACAATAGTAAGTAATTTCCAAGACACTTTTGACTGGTGGAGAGTACACCAAATGATGTAGACAAGTATGTAATGTAATGGGAACATTTTAACTTAAGAGTGAGCCTGAATGTCAGACAAGAGAGTTTAGGCATGTAATCTGTATGTTCAATACAAATATAATTTCATCGTTTTTGTCGCCAAATAATGTCACTTGATTTGATGTTTGCAAGTTAATTTTTTTAGTCTCCAAAAACCGTTGTTTCATAGTAAAGCAATTAGTGGATTATAGATCATAAATAAAATGCAGCATTGTATAAGCTAAAGAAACTTTCAACTGCTATGTGGTCATCTTGCGATAGGGTTAAGGAAGACAACGATTAAATATAAGTAGTATAAGAGGAAAGGAGATTAGAGGTTTTTCAGATGTGGTTGTAATGGAGGATGGAAAATATCACTTGGATGGAGAGTGTAAAAAAAAGAAGTGGTTCTGATGAGATATGGTGAATCAAAATACAGGTATTTTAAACAGTATCAGAAATATGAAGAAAAACTGTTTACGTTACTTGATAAGACATCAAAGCGCTATTGTGGATATTTTTTAAGGTGCTGTAAACAGAAAAAGAAAGAGAGGACTCCAAAGAACTAGACCCAGGTGGCGAATAATAGTAAAACGCAGATCACAGCTATACCAGGATGAAGAGGATGGTGAAAATAGACGTGCCACGTTAAAAACTGCCTTGGGGCAGAAAAATTATTATTATTGGTAATTCAGGTAGATTTTATTTCCTATAATGATGCACAGCTGTACCCACAATTAAGTTTGTTCATTATGACATAACGCGGAATAAATTAAATAATTGGGACAGAATGTTGCAAACTAAAATCTAATTCCATGAGAACATATTACTAAGGAGTTGTAAAAACAAATTGAACTTTTACATTCGAAGTTTAACGCATCGAAATATTATCGATGGTGTTAATTCAAAGTGCTTTGAATATATAGTGTGTTTCTTGAGTACCATCCCCGGAAACATGTTTGCTGAAATTAGGAATGGTTGCAGATTTGCTGGAGTTATGAAAGCAACAGGTGCTGAACGGTTGCTAACTGAGGAGATGGTGTAACATGACTCTCCCCTCACCGGTTGGCAGTAAGGAAAACCGCCACCTGCAACAGAGAAAAAGGAGAACTTGCCAATATGTGTTTCACCACGAGGTCTCAACTTGCAGGAAGTAAGTGAACATGTGTACCTACTCAGTGAAGGGCGATTTTTGTCTGCAGAACGACTTAACGTCTGCCATAGTGAAAACTAACTTTCACCCCCATTGCTACCATTTACGCAATACGTGATATGTATGAGTACAGATGAACAAACTATTTTGCTTTCTTTTGAAAAAGCGTTGTTTGGTGTTCATTATTGAAGAGGTACTTCGCTCTTCACCAAAGTATTAGAGTGAAACAATGTCTTAAACCAAACTCTGTTTATACGGAAGATAAACGCTTTTACTTCATGTAGTTTTTGTAAAAAGTAATTTCATATACAGTGCATGTGCAAGATAAAAATATTAGCATGATTTTTTTCAAAACACTCAAAGTTTTTTAAATTGCACATGTTAACAGAACCATGTTTTCCCACGGTATATGACAATAATGGGTACTATATTGCGCTCCTAAATGGGTTTTATAATGTTTTTATGAAAAGTTTAAGAAGGACGTTGTTGATATTATAAAACAGGAAGTCAATCTTGCAGGAGATTACTCACCATTTAGAAAACCTTTCAAACTAGATTTTAGCCTCCCAGGTATTTCAAAGATTAAGAACATTTTCCAAACCTATTAACAGCTGTGACGATTGAATACGTATTACCTCGTCTTAAATGTTTGTTCTGCTAGTTGTTCTACTCTAGCAATTCTGTAATATTTTGTCGTTTAAAGTGGATTTTATAGTAACGACTTCAATTCGGAAATATTTATTCATCCTATCATCTTCCACAGACTGATGTTCAGATGCTCAAATATCAGATATGTATGTACTCCGAAGCTACGAGCCTGCCTTCTAATCTTTAATTACGAGACCAGAGGGAAAATTACAAGGCGCCACTTTAAGATCTAGGATGGGGGAACAGCAACGGTTTGATTACACTTGTGGTGTTTTTCAACTAGAGAGTATCAAATTGTTTTAATCAAAGTCTGTAGCAAAACGTTAGATCTATCTTTCACGCGTAGCTATTATAAACACAAGAAACACTGGTAAGGAATACTGGCACCATGCAGATTAACAAAATTTAATTTCACTGTATTTTTAGTATCAATTGAAACATAAGGGATGTACAACATTAATGTTGAAATTTGTTCTGTGGTAATACATTTTGCTAAATATTACAGCTATTAAAATTTTATTACTATTAAGCTTCCAAAATTTTTAAAACTTCTCCGTACTTGGGTGTGAAGGATTATTTCCTTGCGGAAGAGTACGTTCGCAGTCATCTACATTTTTCAAGACTTCAAGGAATATAATAAACTGGACAAACAAAGAAGTCTAGCAATCAAAAAAAGAAATTATTTTGGAAATTTACTTAAATTTTCGATAATGAGAGAGAAACAAAAATTTAAAGAGATACGTATAGAAGTCATAAAATACATATTTTGCGTGTAATTAAGACTGAAATGAACACGTTACTTGAAACACGCCAATAATAGACACACTGTAATATACGATACGGTTGGGAAAAACTAGTGCACAGTACATGCAATTTCTTCATAACTATTATATAATACCAAGTATCTTTACTGAATTCAATTTTGCATTTGATGTTCCTGTACACCCTACCTTTCTTTAGTAAACAAACAATCCAAATCTTTATGAAATTATATTTCTTCACTGTGACATAATTTTTATATCTCAATATAACATTTTTTTCATTTTTACTAACAGTCTTTTTAATTCATGGTTACTTTAATTCAAAAGAAAGTTTCAGAATCGCATTTCCTATAGATTATTTAAAACAAATTCAATCCTCTTCCACTGTTAGTCATTTCTTTCTACTTACCTCGAAGAATGACATTTAGATACCTTTCAGACAGCCTGTGTTATAATCTCTTTCAGCGTTAATAGCGTAAGGATGGAGCTCTGGACTCGTATTCAAGAGGACTTGGGTTCGAATCCCCGTCCGGCAATCCAGATTTGTGTTTTCTATGGTTTCACTATATCACTACAGGAGAATTTCTGGATGGTTCCTTCAAAAAGGCGATGGTCAAATACTTTCTCGTTCTTTGTACCTAGTCATTACCCGCCTCTAATGACCTTGACGTCAACGAGGCGAAAAGCCGTAAAAAATAGCTTAAAAAATCTAAAACTTGTCAAGTCTATAAAATATTCGACTGCTATTCCATGTTTCTGTAGTCCTATTTTTTTAATTTTTTTTTTTAACTCTGCTTTGTAAGCGTGTAGTTTGCAGTCTGTCCTTATAATTAGACTAATGGAGGCTGTTTACTTTACTTTTTATACAGCGTGACCAACGGATTACTTTTAACAGTGTGCTTGTTTGCTTCAGTGGTTGCTACGTCATCATTCTGACAGGCCTTAATTAAGTGTCCATTTCTTTTGTACCTAACTTGCGCTTTTCTTTGATTTTCATGGATTTTTCAAGACGTATAAAAACAGTGACTACCATAATATAATCTTCGGTATGCATCAGGTAGTACTCCTGAATATACTACATACGTGGAATTATGGCAAGCCATGACATGAGAAACTATCACAAAGAGTCACAAGTAGCAATAGGATGAGGACCAAAAGGAACGTAGCAACAGAACCGTCATAGCCTCATGGTTCGGAAAGAGTCCTTTTTCCCTAATAAAAAAAAAAAAAAAAAAAAGCCTTTATTTTTTCTCAGAAACTTGGTAATAGTGTAAAAATTGAGCTGCATATATTTCTCCGACTCTCACCATAAATCCAGGGAAACTTATCATCGGAAATTATAAAAGTTTATTTAAGGGACACAGCTATAGCAAAATAAATTTTTTATAAGACTAGATGACCCGTGTGAAAATTTCGCGAATAAAATAAGTCTGGGGGTTTGTAATAGGGTGAAAGAAGAACAGCCTCATTTGTTTCAACTGTTTAATTGTTAAGTGTAGCAGATAGTTAACAAAAGTCGACGCCAGTGAAGCAGTTTATTAATATCGCTGTGATGTGTGCTACTGATATCTAGCGGCATGGTTCTGAACTGTCTGATATGCGCGACTTTAAGGGTCACATTCCAAAAATTTTCGTTCTTAAGGTACGATGTGACCAAAGCAGAGACCTTAATCCTTAATATGATAGCTCATTTGTCTATTTCAGTTAGCTATCAAGGGAGACAAATTGCTCATGATTAAAAAAGATGTTACGGAAATTATGATAATTTTGCTCTTTAAGGGTCGAATTCAGAAAAATTCCTTTCTTAAAATATGATTTGATCAAATCAGAGACCTTAATCTCTAAAATAATATCACATTTCTCAATTTCAGTTAGATATCAAAGGAAATAAATAACTCGTGACAAAAAAAAAACTATGAAAATAATGATAATTTTGCCCTGTAAGGGTTAAATCCCGAAGTATTCCTTTCCTAAAAAATTGTGTGACCACGGCGGAGACCTTACTATTTAAAATTATACCTCATTTTTCTATATCGGTTAGATATCAAGGAATTTAAATGTCTTGTGACACAAAAATACGTTGTAGAAATATTGATACTTTTGCCCTTTAAGGGTCGAATTCTAAAAAAACTTTCTTCTTAAAATATGATCTGACCGAAACAGAAACCTTAATCTCTAAATTAATAACTCAATTCTCGATTTTGATTTTGACACAAAAAACAGCATTTTCGAAATATTTATATTTTTCCATTTAATGGTAGAATTTGAAGAAATTTCTTTATCAAAATATGATATTATCAACGCGAATACCTTACTCTTTAAAATGATACCTCTTTTATCGATTTCGGTTAGGTATAAAGAGAGACAGTGGCGTGTGACAAAAAAAAAAAAAAAAAAAACCCGTATAGAAATTAGATATAAGATTATTCATTGGAGCGAAAATTACTGGAGTAAGGTATTGAACGGCGATTCACCTGAATATCATTTGATAATGAGCTCAGTTAGGCAGGACACATTTGGGAAGTGGTAGGAAAATGGTTAAAAGGTTGTCATTTATTAGAGAGTGTAATAACGGGATGTGCAATAGAAATTAGGTAACGGGACTAAGAAACCATTATCAGGCCTTTGATCGATAAGGAATCCATATCTTACATATCAAATAAAGAAGTTGATACGGAAGTAAAGACAGACATATAGATTTTGTTTTCTTAACTCAATAAATTAAGTGATAAAGGTAATGGCATTGGATTCGTTTGAAGATAAGACATCAACAAAGATAGCGATGTGTGTACAAACTATTCGTTGCTGATAAGGCTTGGGTGAATATTAGGTGAAAGTTAAGGGTAATATGTGGACAGGAAGAGAGCTCCACACGTTAGTACTTGATTTCAGACACAAGAGAATTGAGAAGTTTTCTTTTTTTAAGTAAGGAATAAAATATCGAAGGACGTAATGTGCAATATAGATGAATTTACGTCCTGTTAGTGTTCTCCAATCTCATGTAGTTAATCGTACTACATTTCCGTTCCTCATTCAGTGACGAAGGCAGTTAGGTTTGTCTTATAAACACTTTTGTATCAGTAGAGGTTTGTCAAAGATCGACATAAGGTTAGACGGCCAAAATCGATAAGAAAATGGCTGTGTGGATGGCGTCACCTTGATTTATGGTATATGAAGTTTCGGTCCTCATGTTTGAGCCTTGCTAACATAACACTGACCAGTTTATATTTCTCGGATGAACATTAACACTAAGGAAATATTAATCTATTGGTTAAATCCTTTACCCACCGACTGGAATCTAAAACTTTGCGCACAGATGATTTCAGAAGGCTTGCCATAACTAGTGATTTTCAATACAACTAGTCACAGACAGGGCACAGGAAAAAGGTGTTTTTGTGGGATTGCATTTACTTTAGTTCTAGTATTTAGCATTTCTATTAAACAGAAGCGAAATATGAAAGACAGAGAAAAACCAAGCATTTTGTTAGTAACGAATACAGTTTGGGAGATAATAGTCTAAATGTAGAAGGTATTGATTTGGGAAGATGTGGAATAATGATGCGATTGTTTACGAGAGAAGCCGATTAGGAAGCTAATGGCTAGTCGACCTGTTGTTCCTGTGGATGGAGCGTTGTCTCTACGGAGTCTTGCACAGGCTTGTGGAAAACGTGCCCAGCGGTCATAACCATTATCAACTTCGTCGTTTTAGCGTTCTCGCCTCGCATTCGGGAGGACGGCGGTTCGAATCCCCGTCCGGGCATCCAGATTTGGGTTTTCCATGGTTTCCCCAAATCACTCCAGGCAAATGCCGGGATGCTTCCTTCAAAAGGCCATGGCCGAATTCCTTCCCATTCCTTGCCCCCATCCTTGCCCCCCATCCTTGCCCCCCATCCTTTCCCGTTGTAACAGCCCTAATACCTGAATTTTGAATAGTATTGTACTGTATGAAATATTTGTAGTGAGCTAAAGTTTGCTTGAAAGTGATTTGATATGTTTATTTTGTAATTTCTTGTAAATCAGTGTATATAGACTTTGTTTTATGTAAGAAAATTATTTAAAGTCCAATTAATATGTTTAAGAACCGAATGGTGCAAGAGAAATTCTTAAATGTTTGTAATTACATATATTAATGTAAGTTACGATGTCTACAGGACAATTTTCTACAGTTTGAAAGGATTTCTGTAAATAATTTTGTATTTAAGTATCTATAATTACCATTTCTGATCATTTTTTAATGTTTTTAATTAATTTTGTATTAATTCCGATTGTTTTTAATATGTTAGATTGTTTGAGCGATTGTTAATGATCGAGAAATATCGGGCGGATGCCTTTGAAGAATTCTCGTAATTTCGATAGACTCTATATAAACAGATCGCCTGGACAGAGACTTTCATTCAGTTATTCAGTTAGTAAGTCAGTTTAGTTGACAGTATTCAGTGTTGAGTTCACAAAGATTTTATTTGCAACGACTCAGAAGTGCATCTTTGGATTGTAACTATGCTTGTGAATATCGCTGACTTGTTGTTTTGATTCAAAATAAAACAGCTCTTCAAAATAACCTGTTTGGTGGACTTTTTAATTAATTAATCAGTAATTAAACCACCGAAGAACCTTAATACCGTCTCTAAAGACCTCGATGTTAAAAAGAGACGTAAAGCAGTTACAAAAAAACAAAAAAACTTCGTCGTTGATCGTTTTCGCAGTTAAAACTTCTCAGCAAACTAGTTTTGGCGCATAATTGTAGGATAAAAACTACAAATATCACCCATTGTGAGCACCCGCCACATTACTTACGCAGAATATAGGGTGTTACGTATTACAGCCTGATTTCTCAGCACTGACGATCGAAAAACCTTGCAGTCACACAAAGACCTGTATACACAAGGTTGTGTATTGTGTACAGGTCTGCTAATCTGCCATTACAGAAGCCTTAACTCTCAATTCAACTAATATAGATACCTTTGCTGTGCGTTGCTATGGCTGATTAAAATGTTTACAACATTGCTTGCGAATGAAGAACATGAACATCTTAGCCGACAGACTTATATAACACCAAAATGATAGAGCTGGATAGCTACAAGAATTTTTAAACCATCTGAACTGAAATCAATTAGACAACTGTCACATTAACATCCGCTGACATCGGAGCAGCATACGACTACACAGTACAACAAAAGTCTCTGTGATCTGATAACTGTCAGGCTAAAACAAAGTACGAGAACAAGAATAACGGCACGGTAATAGAACATTTGAAAGAAAACTTATGAGAGATATCACTTGAAACTCTGGAAAATCTCTGGAGACACGTAGGAGGGCTGTAACCACCTAAGCGATATTATAAACCACGAAGCAAAATCAGCCAAATCGCACAGAGGTGACGGATGACTGCAAAACAGTAATTTTCCTCAAAGATGATATGAGCAATGCGAAAGATTCGAAGCGCTTCGACAATTGCGCAACTTCATCCTGTTTAATAAAATAAAATCCCTTGCGAAAAGATCCTGAAGATCCATAAGAGAAAAAAACATACGGAGAAACGCCTAAATGATTTAGTGCAAGGTTCATAAACTAATGGTGACAAAAGTTTCTTCCACAACATATAAAAAGACATTCATGGTGGAAGTTTCCAAAAGTTTTAGAAGAGAGAAAAAACTCTCCAGAGTAAATATTGGTTCTAAATGATCAGATGCTGCAATTTATGTGGTATGATCTTTTAATTATTGTTGTCTATATTGGTGTTTATTTTCTTAAGTTAAAGGGATTTAGTATGTCAAGTCTTAAGCTGTGAGTTCAGTTAGCGCTGTTGGCAGTGTTGATCAAGCAGGAGCTGCTCTGGTTACTGGAACCTTTAACAAAGTTTGTGTCTTCAGACAGTGTGACAAGTGGCTTCCCAATAAAAGATTCCAATTTACGAGACAGCTATCTATGCAGACAGATTCTTCCCCAGTTTGTATGGACACTGTTACAGAGTAATAGGAACAAGTACTCCAGAGATATATCTCCTCCCAGGATTTAAAATATATCTGTTCTAAGATAGTAATTGACATAGTTAATAAATTAAATAATTCTCAACATTATCTATACATTATATTTATTAATTATATCTGTTATTTATGCAAGAATTACTGTATTTTCAGTTACTCTACATAATTTTTCAGTAGTAGTCTATTAGGTAAAAATAAACTGCCTCATTCATCAACTACTATGAAAATATTACATTTAATGTGCTTAAATTTTCTAGAAAATTAATATTTTAGTCACGTTGAACTATCAAGCCTCCATAGATTCATTTCAGATCTACGCCTGATGAACTCAAAATCCAAGTGGTGAAGAATACACAAACTATAAAGGTAACATTGTTGCAGAAAAGTCTGCCTGATGTGCTTGTGTGCAAATGTTCACGAAAATGCAGTTTATCTGTTGTTAATGACACTAAAATTCAAATCTGGAATTTTTTCTACTCGCTTCATACTAAAGAAGATTTATATTTACAAAGTCTGATAGAAGCTAAGGAAATTAAGCGTAGAGTAAAAAAAGTTAAAGATTGCTCTGCTTGTGCAAAAGAACATCAGTCCTCGCAGACAAAAAATAAATCTTTTGTGTACAATGTAAAGGTTAATAGAGTTTTTACTCCAGTTTGTAAAAATGTATTTTTGCCGATACATGGCGTTTCTCGTGACAAAGTTGCAAGGCTGACTAATTTATTAGTTCAAAATAAAACACCTGTCGACATGAGAGGAAAAAATCGAAGTGGAAATATATTCATCTATTTTTTTCAAGCAAGAAAGCTCTATTCAAATAAAAGATAAGTTTTTACCTTGAAAAAGTATGTTGCTGCTCCTGAACTCCCAACAGTGCAAGCATACCCGTCTGGAAGAGTACCAATCAATGCAAAGAAGATCAACGACCTGAGGAAGCTTAGCAAATACACTAAAGGATATGGAGCTTCCTATGACATCTTCCAGTGGCCTACTACAGGAGCGGAGTGTAACGTTGATAGGCAGTACGAAGATGAGTAGTCCCATAAAGAGAGAGGCAAAAAGAGTAATGCTGTAACTGTATCCGTTAAAATTCTTTATATGTACAAAAGTAATTATGGAGTTTTTGTTGCTTTTAATAAATATTTTAAGTTAATACTATTATGTTTTTGTTGTTAAACACCCTCCTGCTATTTAAAAAATTAAAAGTTAGCTTCAAAATAACAGTTTTTAATAATGTGATTTAGTTTATTGCAAAAACCCGTCAACTGATTTTTTAAAAAATTTTTTTTTTTGAAGCAAGTAAACGAAATAAAATTGAAATACAAGCAACATTTGTTTTGAGAAGACATTAAGTATTCATCTATTTTTTTCGAGCAAAAAAGCTCTATTCAAATAAAAGATATTAAGTTTTTTCTGTTTTACCGAAAATTTAAAAAACTGCACTTAGCGGGTTTCTGAAATAAACGATTCAATTACGAAAACTGCATGAAATGACTACATATTTTGCAAATTCTAATTGGTGGGAGGAAATGGTAGTTACTGTAATATTGTTGATTACTCGTTTCTTTACTTCTGTTTTAACAGATCGAAGAAACTTTACAATTTCCTTATCAACGGAACGCTACAGAATTAAGGTCTGCATAACCTTGACCGCTACTCTTTAAGCACATGAATATCGTCTGAAAAGTTTTTGCCGTGGAGCAAACAACTGCAGGAAATTTGGAGACTATGAATCATGAAGCAAATATAACCAAGTATCCGGGTACAAAGAAACAGGAAAATATGTGTGTACGTTAATTTCCACCGGAGGTTGAGCTCCATCACAATTAAATTAAATCAAGTCTGGCATTCGGGAGGACACGGTTTTCGGTCACGGCTTCCCGAAGACACTCTTGGAAAATTTTGGGATGGTTACGTCAAAAGGCCGTGGCCGAATGTTTCCTACCACTTGCCCCCAATCCTCTGGCAGGTCTAATGAAATTAATATTGTTCAACATTAAAGCACTATAAAAGAGAAAAAGCGATTTTGCTGTATTAAGCAAGCCGACGTATTTGTTTTGCCTAGTCTTTATATTTTTTGTCTCAGTTCATTTGTGAATGTGAAGTCATAACATTACATAATATTTATACGATTAAGATGCACTCGTGATTCACATTTGTAATTAAAAAACATAAAATTACTGCCCCAATGAATATGTAATGTTTTCCAGGATGACTTTAATATTCATAATTCAATGTTTAAATTAAAGAGGAGAAATGCAGGAGTTTTGTAGTAAATGTAGGAGATTCTAGTGTATGCACCAGTATGATTTTGCGTTTTAAAGCGTCTTCGTTACAATGAGCCTAGCTTTAATCTCCATTATTGATGTACCAGCAGTGTTCAGGAGGTTTTACGTAATTATCTAGGCGAATGATGGCGTGGTCAAGGTATACAGAGTCATATGACGGTACTTGAAACTGCTTTCCGGTCCTCTATTTCTTCCCCGGTGACGGAATCTGCGGCAATCCGGCTGGTAAATACAGCAAACACTGGGGAACAGTGATTCCAACGCTAAGAAGAAGAAGATGAGCGATTTTAATTTCACCATTTTCTGTGCTGAAGCTGTTACAAACATAGTGTCTCCTAAGTACCCCGCCCTTCTCGCCTCGGCGAGGGAAAATAGGTAGGCTCAAGAAGAGTTCCCAAAATAAGGCCTCTGACAGCGGATTTCGACCCCCGTAACACCTTGTTCCTCTGTTAACTGTACATTTGGAGCCAAGAATATCTTTGGGCGCTTATTTCAATGAGTTTATGTTGCAACTGTTCATATTGTAGTAAGCTTTCGTTGGGTAAATTTTAAATGGCTAATCCGTTGAACCAATAAACAAGATAGATATATCGAGATTAGCCTGTTCATGCGCTGGTATTGTTTGCCACCCACTTGCTTATTAAGTGTGTGGTGAGATGCTTTCTACCTATAAGCCAATCCTGGGCGCTAGTACCTCAAAAACGACAGCATCAGCAGCTATTCTTCGTTCTGATATGTTCACTTTCACACAAAACTGTTACGGAATATGAATTAGCGGGTTAAAAGCAGATCAATAATACAGTAACCGGAATCACTTCTGCCCTGCTTTTTTCCCCCCTTGCTTATGGCTTTACGTCTCGTCGACGTCGAGGTCATTAGAGGCATGAAACGACGGGAGCAATGAACGGGAAGAAATTCGCCCTTGGATTTTTCAAGGCAACATTCCGGCATTCGCCTGGAGTGATTTTGGGAAACCATGGAAAACCAAATTTGGATACCCTGATGGAGATTCTACTTCACGTCCTCCAGAATTAGATCCTGTTCTACTAAATGAGTGTGGTATTTGCAGGACTAGATTAATGTTAATTCTTGTGATATTCCCATTTTAATTTGTCTTAAGTATTTAGAAGAAGATGAAGAAGTTACTCCAATTTTATAAGGAGCATGATCATTTTTGACGCATTTGACAAATTTAAATAGCATGTCCATCAGTTATTTACTTTCATATTAATAGTATACATCATTCGAACACCTGTAATTTCCAGAATTATGCGGTCACAGTAGACCACAGTCTTTGAGTCTAAATGATCTGGAAAATACAGTAGTAAGTGTAGATTGATCCTACAGTTCCCACAAGTATAACCAGAAAATTGGGCTGAACCGAGGAATTACATAAACAGTTCGCTGACTCGTGATATATGTTGTTTCAATACAAAAGTTGTGTTTGAATAATTTCATATCAGAATGCCTGTAATAACCTATTGAATAAGTTAGTGTTCTACATTCAGTTGATCATTGAACCTAACGTTAATGACAGGAAGTAGAAGACATTATATGGACCTGCGCACCCTGGAGTTAAGGACTTGGAATGGGGCTAAATGATATGCCACACACAATTTTCTAAATTGCACTATGCTATTTAATTATTTTTGTTAGTTCTGTATTTTACTTTTGGCTTAAACATGGTGAACATTTCGATGCAGTTCACTGTGTGTCATTTGAGAAGCGTAAACCTATAAGTATGCGAGACGAAAATTTAGTTCCATAACTAAGGAACAATAGTTTTAGAAGGGTAAAAGATCTATCTCTATATGGCTAACTTCCCACCGTTAGAAGAGGAATTTGTAGTTGCCGCCTGGCTTTTAAAGTCGCTTCTTTCGTACTGCGAGCGAACGCTTGCTGAATTCATTGTTCGCTCTCTTCAGTCCCACGCGGCCGATGTGAATTTTATCCTTCGTAGAGGCATGCTTTTTCCTAAATTGACGAAACCATCGAACAACACTTAGCTTATAGGCGGACGAATTCCGTATTGTGACAACACACTTTGAACAGTTTTAAATTTCAATCGAGTTCAGCAACCCAAAACGCATTCTGTTATGCGCCTGCCATTTTGGCGCCAACTGACAAAAAACAGTATACTAATAGTTCTATAGATGAAGCTCATAGCTTCAAGGAACTTGAGAGTGCCTGTGTGACCGTGATTTGTAGAATGGTGGTATAATATGAAGATTGTTTGCGAACAGCTTTTCGGAGGTGGGTTATAATCATCCTGCGTTTTTGTATTCTGGAGTTGAACACACTAGAGATGCATAAATGCTTATATCGTCGTTCTGTAAGTAAATAGCACCCCCCCCCTTTTCTCTTATCTAAAGTTTATTCATTTTGAAACATATTTATACAGAATATAATTTTGCTCCTTCTATATCTTCTATATGTTTGAAGAGTAACTTTCATCCACCACTTGATTGCTTCAGTCTTCTGTTTTAATCCGAAGGATATGCTTGTGATATTCCAAGAAGTTTTGCGTATTATGTTTTAAAGATGACAGCTTGTGAGAGCAGCTACGATGTAGCGATGTAGCGTGCGCTCTTTGTCGATAAATATGGTGGTTAGTCCAACATTCCACTAATAGACACGTACACTGTATAACTTCTCGACAGATTTAGTTTCCTCGTGAATAGGTGATATACAGGGTGATTCAGGACTAATGGTAAATATTGAAGGAGGTGGTAGTATGATCAATACTGTGCAAAAAAAGTTCATATAAACATGTGTCCGATTTCCTCTAGGTTTGGGGATACAGATGGTGGAAGGTTATGCGTAAAATAAACCGCAGAAAATAATTAAGAGCACACAAATAACTTACTGATATGTTTTCGGCATCGTTTTCGTTAGGTTAGGTTATGCACTACAAGTCGACTACTGTCTCAGGCTCGTAACTTAAGAACTACAGTCTCTTTTTTTCTGTACTGAGATGCGCGCGCATCCGGACTGTGCGTGTCTACTTCAAGCATCAATAAAGTGCTTCAACTTACCTATTGAAGACGATAGTGGCATTATCTAACATTTAATTTAAACTGTTGTAAAATATGCGTGAGTTTTTGCATAAGTAATGTACTTCAGTAAGTTATTTGTGTGCTCTTGATCATTTTCTGAGGTTTATTTTATCCATAACGTGTATCTTCAAAACGTATGTGTATACGCACATTTTTGCTCAATGTTGTTCATACTATCACCTCCTTCAATATTTATTATTCCTCCTGAATCATGCTGTATTTTAACATATAGAATATTGTTATAGGATATTCTTATACTTGTTTCGCGAGAACTTAATCGCGTGCGAAATGAAAAGTAATATTTAACTTTACCTAACTCTAGAATTTACTCATCTGGAAAATATTGAAATTTTAATAAAAGAGATTATACGCAAACAGTGTTCATCCAAGATCTAAGAGTTTCAGGTGTTGTACATTGACTGAAACATCTCGAGTTTGAAAATGTTGCACTCCTCCGACGTTTTGAGCATCCAGTTCTCCGACTTCATTGAATTGTCCTGTAGATTAAAATGAGAGCGGAGAATTGAACCATCGAAACGAACTGGCAGTGACTCCGCTGAAAGTTCGAGATGTTTTCATGAGTATTAGCCAAGGTAATAATACTTCTAGTCATTGGGTTTCATGGATCACTCTTTTGGAATCAGAACTCAGTACAGGTATTGCAGCGCATGTATTAGCAGGTCAGGGTGTGATAGCCCTGTTCCGGTTGTAGTGGCTGCGTACACATATTATCTCCAGCACCTGCGCATGAGCTACACTGTTTATGTACGCGTGCAATCGACGCAAACATGTGCATAAGACTATTACCGCCCAACAGAGGAGATTTAGTTGAGGCCAGACACAGTCACTGTTACGAATATATCACTCCATAATATTCAGAAAAATATTAGACTTAAACAGCGCAGTAAAATGAAATTTTACGCCCGGTTTTTAAATCAGTTAATAAAATACGAGCATTGTGTTGAATACTTTTTTTTTTTTTTAATTTATGTCTTCAAAACAGCTCATTGGTAGCGGTACTTCCTCAGGTTCTGAATAAACGTGACTTCTTTTCTGGTAGGTAGAGATATATACCTAGGTATGTTGCTAAGTCAGAACTGTCAATAAACAATCAGATAATCTTGAACTGTACCTAGCGATACTGATCTGTATGTATGTTATTTCTGTATCTTGTTGTAACGTTATATATATGTCCATTTCAGCATGATCAAAGAAAACTCTTGATAATACAATTGCGCGAAAAATTTACGGAACGTACTTATTTCGAGCACTTTTCTCTACAAGAGTTGCTTTTATTCTGGGTTTGTTCTGGTGGGTATTTTGGCAAATAAGAATTACTAATTTTTAGTTTTTTTTTCACTCTTTATGTCCTTTAAAATTCAAGACCGCTGAAGTTCATGATAAGAACGAAATGTAAAGAAACACCACACAAACTTAACAGTTCGTGTACGTTGTCTGCGCTAATTTTATGTAAATATTATTCTGTTTAAGTTATTTAATAGTTGATTCCTATGGCCATATCAATTAAAATTATCATTAAGCGTTTGCCGAGGAACTGAGTACCATTATTGTATAATATGATATATTTACTTAGATAATTCTGCACAGATGTCGTTTTCTCACCAAAATACTTTTTGTATTATCAACATGTACGACGATTGTCTCATAAGTGCCCGACTGGGAAAACTAAATCTTACAACCTTCTGAAAGCTACTGTAGATGTAATTCTTAAATCTTTTGTAGAATAATGTCTAAATTTATGAAGTACTATAACGATTGTTCATTTTGTTACAGATATCGAAAGCGCATCAGGAGAATATTTCATGTGAAATTTAGAAGAATGAAGTGCATGCTATGACCAAATGTTTGTGTGAAAAAGAAATGTAACTAAGGAACATTTATGAAGATGTGTAAGAGGAAGATGACCATGTCTTCAGCATAATTTAATTTGCGTGCATGAATTTAATAAAGACTTTAAGATGTTTTCCACACAGCAGAAATGTGGACAGGAAACATCAGACGGTGATGACAGTCAGGCGGTTAACAGTTCAACAGATCGAGGAGATATTAAACAATCCGAAGCATCATTAGATAGAGTACTTTAACGTCACAAAGGTTCCCTACATTTGGATGACGAAAGTTTTGACAACATATCAAAAGGCAGTCAGCAGCGAGATGACTACGGAATGTCTGGATCTCTTTGTAGTCAACCTTGAAGAATTTTTGAAGGATTTGTGACTACAGATTAGACAAAGAGCCATCATTTTATCCCAGAATCCAAGCTACAGTTAATGCAGTATAAACAATCCTGTTCTACCTGTTTTTTTCAGTCGAGCAAGTGATGGAGTCAGTTTTCTGAGATACTGATCCCAGATTTAACCTTCACGGTGGAATATTATTGTAACAT
This sequence comes from Vandiemenella viatica, assembly GCA_031002005.1. NCBI lineage: Eukaryota > Metazoa > Arthropoda > Insecta > Orthoptera > Morabidae > Vandiemenella > Vandiemenella viatica. The sequence continues at coordinate 128,257,838 of CM061920.1, forward strand.
TGTGAATCAACTGGGAACAGCTATCAAGGATAACAGCGAAGCTGTCAAAAAAGGTGCTGTTTCATCTAGACAAGTGCGCAGTGACAAGCCTCTCATTGCTATGGCTGATATTCATAAATGTGGGTGTTACTTGACATCGCAATTCCCTGCTTTGTCCCCTCCCTCATTAAACTAAAAATTATTTCGAAACGTGATAAATTCTTCAAAATTATACATACGATTAAAGTAAGGTATTTATATAAATGAGAAGGCTACAAAGATTTAGTTAATATTTCCTTTAACAGATGTTGCCTGTGTTGCCTGATAGAAGCTATCTTGTAATGTTTCACAACGTTTTTGTGATAGGTTTCTAATTAATAATAATTTTTTAAGGTTTACTACCTTAAGCCACACTGGTTGCAACCATCGTACTTATCCTCCTTTATTTGTGCGCACCGCAAACACACACACACATACACACACACACACACACACACACACACATATATATATATATACTGTATAGTGATAAATCTTCCTTCAGACAACATATGTATCGTATAAAACGTTGTTAGGCCTCCCTCCAGTGAGCGTATCTGTTTGATGCGACGTTTCCAAGTTTGTCTCCGACATGTCCTCCAAGTGTCGGCTTTCTGAGGAATGGAGAGGCAACTGAGCGTCCTTCGAAAGAGCAGGACTGAAGATTCGGCACTAGTTTTCACCAAACCCGACAATTCGCCGGAATATCAATTCAGAAAGATAATTTGAAAAGTCACTTCTTGACGAGCACCCCCCAGCGATTCATACAGTTGATACACTGTGAAAGCTTCAAATTTTTTATCATGTAAATTTTTTTCTGACATTATTACGACAACTTACTGAAAAAATGTCAAAGAACAGCTTTGTAGGCGGGAATTGCGCAGACTAGTTTATTTCAAGAGTGAGTTTTATGCGGAGAAAAATTGAAGCAAGAGTATACAAAGAATACTTACTTTCCGCTTTTACTGAATAGCTCTTTCGTTTAACCACAGCTAAAACTACCTATTGGGTCTAATTAGAAGGTACGACACCTCAGGTCCGAAGTGTGAACCTGGGATCATTGAACCTTCGCGACTCCAGTGTGACTGCTGTTAAAGTGCACACATATTTAGGTGTGTACTGGGTAACGCTGTGCAGTAGTGGCTGTAACTTTCTTTTCACGTCGGACATAGAGTAGGAGGAGACAGTTGAATCCATTCCAAGCGTAGGACAGCTACTTTTGGCTTAATTCCAGCTATTTGTGGAGAAAAAAATCACGACTGCTGGTTTGAATCCAACCGCCTGATGGTCACGGTCGCATAGGTACAGAATAAGCCTCGCATTCAAGAGGAGAAGGGTTCATATCCAGGTACGGCCTTCCTGCTTTTAGTTTTCTGTGGTTTCCCGAAATCGCTCTACGCAAATGCAGGTACGGTTTCCTCAAAAGGCTATGGCCGAAATCCTTTCCCTACTTGTCCTCAATCCTCTCCCCGTTCTAAAGACATCGACGTAAATGATTCTTTTTTATACTTATGGCTTTACGCCTCATCGACGTCTAGGTCATTAGAGGTGGGATGGGACTGGGGACAAAGAACGGGAATGAATTCGGCTTTTGAAGGAAGCATCCCGGCATTCGCGTGGAGTGATTTTGAGAAACCATGGAAAATCCAAATCTGGATGCCCGGACGAGGATGCGAACCGGCGACATCCCGAATACGAGGCCAGAATGTTAACCGCTCACCCACCACGCTCGGTCGACGTAAATCAGGCACAAAGCTCGAAAAAAAAGGAGCAAACATCTCTGTAATACTTGAATAATTACGGTTGCGTAGAATATTTGTGGAAGCTCTTTCGGATGTTGACACAAGCCTAGAGACTACATAGTGTCTTACGACATACCAAGTTTTCAGCAACTCATTTGTTGCATACTGATGTGTGAAACTAACAACACACCACACTTAACAAGTACTCACCGTTGTCGTTTCCACATATCTAGTAAACATATATAGACAGAGCATCGTTGCTGGCCACCTTAGTACTAATTATCCGGCTTGGAATGGCTCCTACGTAATCTTATACCAGAACAACACGAATACATACATTAAAACCGGCCACATCCATGTCAACTGTCCTTCACTGAGTAAAAATAGTCTTATCCGAAATAATAGTGAATTTGTCATCCAAAGGAACAGGTGACTGCTCTTACTGAATTCGACTTAAAATGGAGTGTCAATTGCATATGTAAGACTGTAACACCATCAAGTAACGGCTATAGTAACTTTAAAATTACAGTATATGCGTAGCAAGATATGGCAAACAGAGAGATTATGGCTATCTCCATCCAGTGGTGCCGTCTGAATTGCCTAATATGAGATAAATAACAAACTGTTGTTTTAAATCATCGATGACAATAACATCAGTATTAATAACCTACAGGCAGTAGCAGAAATATGGGTGCTAACTATAAGACGAGATTGAGAAAGCCAAAACGTTATAACCCATGATCGGAAACGTCATGGGAATGTGATAGCAGAGGTTCAAGAAATGAAAAGCCACAAGGCGGAGATAGGGGGAAAACATTTACATAATCCATTTCATAGTTTTACAACAGATTTTCGAAGTTTCCACCATTATTTTCGATGCGTGCCTTACACCGTAAGATCATGGATTGGCTGACGTACACTGTTCGAAATACCTAGATTTGCTTGAATATTACCAATAGCGCAAACGAATCTTGCAACCAGATCCATTTCAGTATCGACAGGTGTTTCATGCACAACAGATACAAGTGCTATCCAATGAAAGAAATCCAGAAATCTTGAAAGCATGGGGCCAGGCAATCGATACTTCCCCTTCTTTCCTCTAACGAATAGCGCCGCTTAGCTACGGAAAGTTAATTTTCCTGTCTTGGGTCCCGATGCCTTTTTCAATCGTTTTGATACTCTCCACCTCCTATTAAAGTTTATATTTCTAGGAAGAGATTGAGGTTGAGTGTGGGATAACCGAATCGCCATAGCAGCACTGCTGCTTGTTCGTAATATACAGCCGTAACATTTCTGACGTACGGGACGTATGTATGTCTAGAGTAAATGGACGACTGGACCGAAGATACATCAGTGTGTCGAAAGCCGTCAGTGGAATTTGACGGATCTTCTGAATGACAAACATCTCTTTGACATGATATTGACGACGCGGAATGTTCAGCGTGCTAGATAATTTTGACTCAAAAGTTGGACATTAACCGCTCACCTACCACGCTCGGTAATATCAGAAGTGAAAGTGGAGTATTTATTTCTGTCGATAAAATCTTAGACAAAGTAGACTACAAATATTGTAATCGAATTTCGCCATTTTGAAGATCAAATCCACTCATTTCTAAATCAAAGTCACATTGATGGCGAGCCAAAAGTGAACTTTTGTTTTATTATTTTTACCGAGTCTTTGATTACTTTAACCGTTAAAACTCATTTTTCATACATATCTGCAGAAATGGAATGAACAAGGAAGAACTGTGATAGGTTTTAGAACGTGTACTTCTCTACAAAAGTCAGCAACTGAGTGGTTTTGTTCGTCAGAAGGCAAACAATATCCAAATACTTTTCCAGCCTTTTTCCTACGGGCTACCCCTTAGAGATTAGACTATGGTCGCCACGGAATCCTTAATAATAATAATAATAACAATTGGAAATTAGCTTGACTGGAACTATCATTTGATAGTTCTGAGATGAGAGATGACACATTGTGGCCAGATTTCGGTTTTCTCACGTTTCAATTTATACTTTCATGATTATTATTTTTATTTTGTCCGTGGACCCCAGGTTGAGAAACCCTGTCCTAAAGCACAGGTTCACAAACAATGGAAGGCGGGACGACATATCAAGGGGTGCCAGGTAATTACGCCTGGCTTTACACAGTCGGACGTACTATGTCTCCTGCTCCGCCTCTTAGAAATAACAATCTTTATTCTAACATCAATAGAGACATCATTGTTAGTACTGAGAAGTTGCTACTCTGAAAAAGTAACATATCAGCAGAGCACTGTAATTACTTACGCATTGGAAAAAAAAAGAATGCTGCAGCCAAATACGATTTCAATAAAATGTATAACTCAACTTCTTGGGTCAAGTGTTACGAAATGTATCCCAGCATATCAAAACAATCTCTGCAATTTTATTCATCTTTCTTTAGCAGTTATTTGTGCGAAAGAAAGTGTTCTGCTCTTGTTGCAATAAATGAAGAAAATATTAGGGCAAACTGATTTCCTGTGATTTACGTTGTGCCTTTTCTAATATCTAATCAAGAATAGGAAATCTTGTTAAAATAAATCCAAGCCATCTTACCCACAGATTTATTTTGTCTTTGTTACTTCTTTTCAGTAATTTTACCACCACCCAACAAATATTGACTCAGATATGCAAATACTCACAATAAACAACAACAAACCACAAATACTAACATTCCAAGAGAACTATCACATACAAAAAGCACTAACAGAAATAAAACGAATAATAAATGATTACACAAACCTCACACACACAACTCTATACAAAACACTGAAACTAAAAAAAAATATAAACATTGACACAGGCAAAACAACAATAAACAAGGACATACAAAACCACAAAAAACTACTGAAATCATTTACATTTGAAAAAAAAAAAAAAAAAGCCAAACAAATGGAAGACTGAAAAAACAAAACAACACCGCATAACTAAACAAACTCGATAGTTAGAAAAACAAAACAGAACCACCATTCGCAAGAAAAAACACATAGTGCAGTGTTGTGAATCTGAATAATGAAGACACTTCTCACTAAAAATGCAAAAGCACTGATGTTGCGAATGGAGCTAAAGAAATGCAATAGACCACAAAACGTAACTAGATTATAAGTTAGATTATAATTCCACTGTACTAAACATAACATAACCTGCTTATAACTTTTGTACGTAATTAACAGAAAAAAGCCGGGATGCTTCCTTCAAAAAGGCCATGGCCGAATTCCTTCCCATTCCTTGCCCCCATCCTTTCCCGTCTCTAAAGACCACGTTGTTAAAAAGGGACGTTAAACTGTTACAAAAAAAAAAAAAAAAAAAAAAAACAGAAAAAACCCGCTGAAGATGCTTCTGCAAAAGAAGTGAAACGGGTACGGGATATCAATAAACAAAAAAATCAATTGCTTTGGCGTAATTTATTTATTAATAATTTATAATGTTTTATTTATTTCAGTAAATTTAAAATTAGGAAATTTATAACCAATAAAAATGAATATATTCGATTTTATACTTGCTTTTTTACCTTTTTAATAATAAAATCGTTGTTGGGTGGGCGTAGGATAGTTTTTAATTATTTTGAGGGAAGGGGGTGTGATAAGAACGAAATAAATTTCTCTCATTGTTGAGAATTTATGAAATGTTCTCGGGAAACTAACCTTAACTCGGCTAGTTTCCCTAGAACATTACATAAAAAGAAAACTTTTGTTCTACAAGAACCTTCTCAGATTAAATTCCTCGTAACAAATATATTTAATGATCTTTCAAATTATGAACTTTAGATTGGTGTTACTAATTATTTTTTTGCTCTTTTATGAAATCTGCTTATTTAGAATGGTAAACGGATTTACAACTACTTATCACCCTTTAGTGCTTACATCACTGAGCGACATAGCACCAACCTAAAAATCGCTGAGTTCTGATTTATTAATGACAACTGATGTAGTGCGGATGGAAACCGAAGTCTATAAAACAGAAAGATAAAAATAATTCAGTTAAAATTGTGAATTCTAACCATGAAACATTGAAACGCTATTCTGTAAAATTTTCTGTACAAAGTCCCAAGAGGGAACAACGGAAGAAATGCACGGAAGTATAAAAGAATATATGCAATGCCGCCAACGAAACTTTGCGGACAAAAGAAAGGCACTCTAAAATTCAGCCAGATTGTTGGAGCCGAGACCTCGATGGGAAAATCAAACAAAGATTTATACGAAAGATGGCCTAGATCTTGACAACAGTGAAGATATACAAATGTATGCGCGCTTGCGGAAGGAATCTGATACAGAGTTTATCACAGCAAAAACTGACTTGCAAAGAGTGAGAAGACTGAATGGAAAATGTGAAGCATTAAGTTTTTGAAAGTTGGAAAAATTCTAGAAAACATAGGAAGGAATGGAGAACGGGTCATCGTTTGCCCATCTTTTACGTGCTGTGCTCTATATTGCTAGGACCACAAGTTATTTACGTCGTTCTCTTTGATGTTATTGATATCACTGCAGTAATGATCTATGGTGACGCTAAAATAAAAGCGAAGCCAAGTGTCAGCCGAACCTTATGCAATTAGGATTTCGCATTCTGAAGTCCTTCAGAGATTTTGAAATGATACTTCAGATGGCAATGCTTGTCATATATTACATCAACATCGCCCCTGTTTGCCGCAGATGGATCGTTTGATTTCAATCTATACGTAATATCTATCCCATCATTTGAAAATGTCTTAAAAAATTAATATTATATACGACAAAGTAATCTCAAAATAAGAACTTTGGTTTGTTTTACCGTAACTTACAAACCACATTAGATGTGACTATTTCTGGTTTAAATTAAATTCATGATCGATATTAGAGAAAAATTTCAAGTTTCAAGGTAATAGCATTTTTGAGATTGATCTCGTAACAAAAATGGCTTGAAATTTACAACTTTGACGGCTGGTCACATTTTAAATTAAAAATAAAACCGCAAAAGTAAAATAATAGTACTTTTCGTGGCTAGCTCTACACAACACTACCAAACAATTCTGTTTGCAAACCCCTTGCAATGAAATTTAAAAAAAGTTTAAATATGATATTATGTTTAGGATCTTCGAACAATGCGACAGTGGGCAACTTTTCCGTTTACGATTTAAGAGGCCAATGGCAGACGGGCAGGTTGCGAGAGACATCAATAAGGCTGAATTTTGTTTCAATACTAAAAAATAGATCCAGAGATTCTCCACTTATCTATCGGCAGTCACTCTTCAACCTTTCGCCTGTTAAAAAGTATTTTGTTGCATTATGTGTGCTGGTCACTTCCTATTTTTCTGATAGTAAATTGCAGCAATTCAAGAGAAACTGTAACAAAAATGTAATATCTTTGTAACGAGCTGTTGAAATGTATAGGTTTGAGGTGTGCGCTTCACTTCTCGTTATCTGTTTCTTTTGGTTATTTCTGTGTGAAAGAAAGTAGTAGCTTTCCTAAAGGTATATGTAGCAATCCAACAGCGACTGTTTCGTGAATCAGTATGGAGGACTCTGTTTCATTGAAACATTAATGTTCAAATATGTATCTCCAGCGGTGCAAATTGTTGTCACCTACGATTAAAGTCAGAAGCGAAACATTTTAATAGAAATTATTTACGCTCGCGCTTTGATTTGGGGCTTTTGGTGAACTGTTCACCAGCAATCTCTGAATTGTCCTTTTATGAAACAACAGTCCATTATAAACACGCAGTCTGCATGTTTGAGACAATTCACGGTTCAAATGAAAAGTTCATTTTGTTACTGCTCTATAACGGAATCAGAAAGTCCCTCTTATTTATTTATTTATAGCAGGTGCATAATTATTTTCTGAATACCCAATACAATGGTGGATTCAAACAATGATGACTCAATGCGAGAAACCTAATTAACACTAGTGAATGCATCGACTTATAAATTCCCTTCGTCTTTAATGTCGCGTGGGAACTTGGTATTGGGGTATGTGATTCTTCTGAGTGGGCCGTGTTGCTAAGCAGTGCCAGCCGATTCTGACGCACGGCTGACACTTGCTCGGTTATCGCCTGCTCGTTAATTGTGATGATGGCAATCAGCTGTCGGGTTGCACGCCAACTGCAAACAGCCGTCCAACTCATTTTCCACCCTACGGTCTTGGAAAGTGCCAGCTAACATTATAACCATATTTTCGAGAAATGAAACAATGTTACATTGGTCTCTCTAGCTATTTCGACAGGTCTGATCCAAATGTGGTTTGCTTTTCATTTTTACATCCTAAACTTCGATTTGTTCAACTATACTTGCTATTTTTTTGTCATCTTCTTGTTTTCATTGTAACTAATTGTTCACAAATAATGGTAATTGTGTTTACTAAGTAGCTATCATAAGATATATTAATGTAAAATGGTTTTTCCGTTGGAATAAATAAACACTAAGATATTGCATTACGCATCTATGCTATCTCGTGTGCTGAGTGAATGTGTCGCAACTTTCAGCTCATATTGTTCACATACATTTATTAAGTTGATTTCGCTTTGTCTTCCAAATACATTCTACTTTTTCTGCCCGTCATGTTAGTCAGGTACGCAATTAACATAGGATCGTGTTTAGAATCTATATTTGTCGGCACCAGCACACAGATGTGACTAGAAAATGCCAATACAAAGTTGAAAACTATTTTCCAATTCAAGACGATTGTTTAATAATATTTTTAAAAAGAAAATATGTCATTTACTGTTACTATGCAACTAGAAAAGTGATGCTTTAAAAGGATTTATATAAGATAAGGAAGTAATAAATAGTGAAATGAATGCTTCGTGCAAATTATGAATGAGTAAAGAATTTATATACAACGGAAAACAATAATGTTTGTGTAAGTTACGCATGGCGTTCATGTTTTTAAATCTGTTGAACAAAAGAAGTCACAGACAGTTAGATAAACACCCCGAGGAAAACAACTTCATTACGCCTTAAATACAAAGCTCCATTTCAACCTTCCAACTAAGCTTTTACCCGCCCAAGTTCTACGATATATTAGGGAAAAATACTGCAGATCGACTTATCGATTGCAGCAGTTTACATCGCAACGCAGCACTCAGCAGTTAATTTGTTTCTGTCAAGCACTAATTGATTAACGAAGGCTAATTAGCCGGCGTCCTGCAAAATCTGAAGTGGAGTAAATCTTACGCTTTATTCTCTACTTCACACTACAACAACAAGCGCTCTTCAGGGCATCTGCACCGATGAAAAGCTTCTGTATTTAAATACATAAAATAAAGCAATTGGCGAGCAAAACCGTAGGGACAAAGATTAGAGGAAGATGAAGATAATTTAAAACAAGTTACATACCCCGCATCAGTTTCTAATCTGTACGTGAATAGGAACGGAGAATAGAGAACAGAGAATATGAATCAATATCGGAATGCATCACTAACGTAAAGAGATTGACAAAATATGGAGATGTTGATTTAGAGCTAATTCATAAAGTTCGATAAACCCAGTTTTAAGCATTTGCTTATGTAAACTCCACAAAATTCTTTTATAGCAATAAGATTTTTAAGTCTGAATGTGATTCTAAAAGGATAAGCTACCACTATGGTGAGTTTTGCTTGAGGATATTAGGAAACGGCATGAGGAAGAATGGGAGAATAATTTGGGATAGACATAAACTAGAACAAAACGAAGTTCATGAATGTAGCAGAAATGATGACAATAACAGCATACGAAATACAGTAACAGGTTCAGACATAATTGACGAAGAAAGTTCATAACTCATAGCCTCGGCAAAAACGATTTTACACTAGAAAAAAGAATCTGTTTGAAAATAATAATCGTTTATTTTCAAACATTGTTTTGTGACCCCGAAAGAAGTTCCTGAAGCTATAGATTAAGCGCAGTACATCATGCAAGTAACTTCTGGACTTTATGAATACCAGAAATGGGGTAAAGTTTAAGAAACTGAAATATGGCGTTGAAGAAGAATGTTGAAAATATAAAATAACAAATGAACGCGTTTTGGAAATAATGGATGAGGAAAAAGTTGAAGAGTCTCTAGAAAGAAGAAATGTGGTGATGGATCACATTTTAAGAGATGATGTTAGCAGTGGGAACAGTTGGCAAGAAGAACTATAGAGGAAATCGCACATCGGACTGTATGAAGGTGGTTATTAAGGACGAAAGTTGCAGTGGGTATGTTGAGATGAACAAGTTACATCAAGAATGGAAGAAATGGAAGATTGCATGGAATTAGTCATGAGACTAATGACGTAAAAATTAGTTATAAAATGTAAGAGAAAACTCATTTCATTTGAATAAATTTCTCTTTCGTTGTTCATTGATGGGATATTTCTAATCACAAATTACAAAACTACGTGGATAATAGCTGATTGTTCGAGTGAAATGTAACTCATTCATAATGGATTAATATATAAAATTGTAAACGGGACAAAGTCTGTACATTTGAGGTTGTGATTGCAGTGCATCAGAAAAATAACAACAAAGTGAAATAAAAACAAGCTGTTTAAGAGTGGAAGCTTTCTCGGCGTCGTATATAGTTTCTTGATAAAATCTCATCTAAAAACGAGCTGTGTATAGATACATGTGTAAAGTGGCGTGAAAACATTAACTATACCAACAAGTAAGGATTGTAAAACAACAATTGGCAGAATTTTCAACTGGAACTTAAATAAACAGGTCTGTAAAAATGTCTAAACTGCTGTTCCAGACCAGCAAGTGAGAACTATCACTATATCTGTACTCATGAGGGCCCACACTATAAAGTCGAAATGTGTCTTGGGAATATAAAATAACATTCACCACAAAAGTTGTTTGTAGACGGAATTTTTATTTATAAAATTTACCGTATGAAAATGTTCAAAGTCAGTTTTTCAGGAATAGGCTCAAAGTTCGTTTTACAACCAAATGAGTTTAAAGCTGAAACCGTTTGTGTATGGCACAGCATGTATAATTGGTGACTATGTGCTGAAGAGTTTTCGCTGCGTAGATAGGTTTGTCTGGACCTCCCGCCGTATCCCAGCGCGGCCTGCCCCGACTGACCGCACAGTGGCTAAATTATGTTGAGCCGTCCTACCTGCTGCACCAGGCGTGAATCAATACCAACTGTTGCTCAGTTCAGTGTCACGCCATCCACGGTTAAAGAGGATAGCTGGCTGCCCACCTCATCACCTCCACTCACCATCTCACACGAAATGCCAAACGTTAGCAAAGTCTTAATCCAGCGGCCATTCAGAAAAAGTGAGAAGTTTAAAACCGCGCTTAAAACATTTACGTTAGAGATAAATGAGAAGTTGCCGGAACGACAATATATTATTATATACAAGTCCTATCACGGATATGACCATATCGAAATACGCTATATATGCGTTTGAATTAATATAGTATTGCACAACATGCAGTCACAGAAGCCATGTCAAATTTTTAATTCACGTCAGGATTTAACATAAATCATATAATATCCCACTTCTTTTATTCGAATTGTTCATAAAAATAAATCACCACTTGACTTTCTATCGAAGATTAACCTGTTCTCTTAGAGAATGCAGATAGCTTTTAAACACAACCGGGAAATCTTAAACAGTTCCACAAAGTCTTGAATAGGCTTCTAATCGGTATTTGAATTAATTTCCAATATTACAATTCTTCCGCATGAGTTCGCCTTTCTTGCTGATAACAATAACAAATCGACATTACCATTTTTCTAATTATCGTTGTTCCTCTTTTTTCCAAAGATTACCTTAGCCTACCACTTCTCAGATAAATCCTGCTATATGCTTTTATCCTCACTTTTATTTTTCCAGATGTACTTGAATTAAAATGAAATTAGTTTTCCTTTTCTCCAACCTAAAGGACCTAAAGATATTTTATTATAAAGGTAGTACTATTCAAACTAGCCGTATGGATGCTTGTAATTTGACAAAATTCATCTGTGTTTTGCTTAATAAATGATGCAAAGTGATACGCTTCCTTAAAATTACGTCTGTAATGTGGGATTTAACAGTAGTAATTGATTATGTGTGAGTTAAAATGCATTTAGCTGAGAGTTTTGTGCCTTTTATTCGGTTGAGTTTAACGCGTTGTTGATGTTTGAGTTCGTTAATGACGACCCGAACTAAGAGAGAGAACAGCTCTATGCTTAGTGTAAAGCATTCGATTAATGTGTTTTGTATTATTCTGTAAGTAAAATGAGACCAATTTGCAGCTATTACAGCATTCACGACGGAAAACCGACTAAAATCCGAAAAAAAGGCGGTACCTCCATAAATACTATGGCGGATAGAGATGTGGGGAAGGGCATGTGAAAGTGGGGATACCCATCAATGTTAAATATGTGCCCCTGGCTAGAATTATATAATTACCACGTTTCATTCAATGAATATTAGTTTTATGAGTTTCGGGAATTAAAAGACTTTCTCTTTTAGATCCGTCCGAGTGCACATATATTTTATTGTAGCAGTAAACAGCAACAAATGCATTGGTGGAGGTTTTCGATGGAGCCTTGTAGTTTTCATGTCACTGAAGGCAATTTTCCTATTTTTGGCATAACCACTGTCAATACGATACGGTTGTGACAAACAGAAGAATACAATTCTATCGTTAACTTTTTCGTAGCCTGTTTCAGTGCTTCATTCATGTATTCCAAATACAGTTATGCCATCCGTTCTCTTCTTCAGACACTCAAACCTTTCTTCTCCTTCCCTTTGTCTGTAGCGTACATTAAGGAATTATGCTAGACACAAACGCTAATAATGTCCAGAACTGCATGTAATTTACTTCGCAGGTTCTCAATTAAGCGGTTATCATCAGCTCATAATTTGAAATTTATATCAATAAAATCTTTAACGTATATGTTTTATTTTATAACTATCCAATAACATCTGTCAGCAATTCTGCCGGATCGTGTAATCTGAACTTGGTACGTGAAACAATAATAATAAGATATATGCTCTATAATTTTGTGTTCAGTGAAATAGGCTTTGTATGTCTGTCAATGTTAAAATGAATTACAGTAGAAGTTACTGTAAATTAGCGGTAGTGTAAAAAACACATAATTTTTTAGTTTACTTATAGCCATTTGGTTGATTAACATACAGCTATCTCAACCAAACACCGAAGAACTGGCTAGAACCTAACAGCTGTGGTTTCCCGAACACACGCGTCATGTATAGTTTCTGACAAAGAGGAATCGCTATATAAAATATACGCGCAGAAGATGTAGTCTATGCCAAATACAAGACATTCCTGTTGGTAGGAGGGAAGGATTTACATTGTAATTTCTAGTTCATTCGATCCAGATTATTAAGTGTGTAAAGTTATTCGAAATAATTCATTCTATGACATAGAAGTGTTCGTTAAAAATTTGATTTGATTTATACGTTAGGGAATATTATAGTTGACATTGATCCACAGTGGAGAGTGCAAATTAATAGTTTTATGTAGTTTCAATTGAACTTGCAGTCGGTTAGTTACAGAACATTATGAAGTTATGTGAATCATCGTCTAATGGAACCTTTGACTACAGTCTCTTAGATAATGGTTGTTTACATATAAATCTGCAATTATTTTCTTGCTAAAGTATACCTTAGTTTCTTAACATTTTGAAATGACGCGTTGTTTTCACGTGAATTCACTTTGTTTCTCTTTATTACTACAACGTAACTTGTTCATATCCAGCTTTCTTATTCGAACTCATATGAACAGAGAGTAATTAAACAACTACAAGATTTAAATGGAATTGCGTTACACCGAGGTGACGCGAATGCAACGTTTTCTTGCTCAAAGTGAGGGCTATTTTTAATTTGCATTTTAACAATCTTAATATTACAAATATTGATTAAAAAAATAATGAAATCACTGGAAGCATTCCATGTCTTTTAAATTAATTAGATTACTAGCTGATACCCGTGACTTCGTACGGGGTTAAGGATTTCGTTGCCAGAATAGAATAAAGAAAGCTGTTGATAACAAAGGATTGGTCGCAAACAAAACCGAGTCGGCATAATATGACAGGAAATCCAGCACTATATCATTCTACCGTCGAACCTATCTCTTGAAGAGAATCAATTTCCAACATATTTAAAAACAGAAAAAAATGAAGGTGCGGGGAGGTGGGGGAGGGGGTTAACTAAGGGCAGCTTTATTTCAGCTTGGTCTTTTCTACTTTCTCCAGCATGAGCATCCAATTCATGAGTTCTAATAACTTTAGCTTTTCGTGCTCTGCTAGGCCAGCTTACGCCCGGAAGGCATATAAAAAAGAACACAAAATAAAATGGTGCCAGAAAAATTGAAGCAGACACAAACTAATAGTACATAGAAAATCGACATCTATACTAAATAATACGTTATGTCTCTAAACTAAATTTATAAACAAATCATACACTAACATAATGCGCAAGAAGCTCAGCTTGAACAACCGATGTAACATTACAGACTAACACCCACATCCATCTCTTTGTCACCATTCGATAAGTTCTCAAAATTTCGTGACTACAATTGTTATTCACACCGAAAAAATTGTCCTGTGCCCTTCCTACAGATATAAACTATTTTCTTCTCAAATTCCATCGATACCGGTATAGCCATTTAGTAGTCAAAACGTAACAAAAAGACAGAGACTTACTTCCGCATTTATAGCATTATTACTGCAGTTCACACACACACTGACTGCGAGAGTAAAAACCCCTGAGGGCTCAATATAACGTAAAAAAGAGTACACATACAGCATTACAAGACTACCTACGATTTGCCTCGCATTGAACCCTTAGATTTGTGATATCTACAGTTTAACATTCAATCCGAATAACCGACGTTCCAGCCGTGACTCTTACGATCAAAAACAATTTTTAAAAATCTTTGCCTCCACGGAGATTTAAACTGGAAACCACGACCCAAATTTCAGTAACCAAGCGCTTTAACTACTAAGCTAGCGGTTACTAAGCTACCAGACCGCTATATGAAAAAGGCAGTACAGAGACCTACATACCCTACGAGTCTGTCTATCGCCGTTCAGTAATTTTTTGAAATTATAAGACAACATGTATTATTTATACAGAATTTTTTTTAACCAAATGTAGGCAATATTTTTCTCCTTGTTTCAAAGGATAAGTGTGCAAAGTTTCATCGATATCGGATGAACACTGTGGATTTGTATGAAGAACAAACAAACAAAAATTCATCTTTATATATATAGCTAAAATCCTAATCGTGCGGTGATCACTATTACTTGGTCGTTTTTTGTTACTCCTTAGATTTTTTCTTTTGCTTGTTCTGTTTTGTGTGTGTTTTTATAGCTTCCTAAAGTGAAAGAGTTAATTTCAAATTTAAATCGCTGTTAGTTAAATACTTTCCTGGGTTCTATTACTTTTTATTGTATGTAGTGCTTTTTATTTCAAACTTAGAGATGGTCTCCGTTATGAATTCATCTCATAATTTGAATTCACTGCGGAGCTCCGCTGTTGTTGACAGCAAGTCCTGAGGCCGAGTTCACATTTTATTTTATGACTAATGATTTTGAAATTGTTTGGGGCTGTAAACACAATTGTATAAGTGGGTCACGAAGTCTCCCCAAGTCGGGCCCACCTGCACTGTAAATATCTTTAAACCCCTTTCTCTTGCTATTATGTTTAATATAGCTCTTTTGTCGTGGCCAAATGCATTCTTGACGCTTTTGGGTTATTCTCTACAAAGTAATCAATATTCCTTTTTCTTCTTAGTGATTTCTCCCTGTGTGATTTCAATATTTTGTCAAGGCTTTAATAAATGTCTTGTTTTTAAATTTGCTGGAACCTGTCAGATTCTTTATACCGTTATTTTCACTTGCTCATCAATTTATTATTTAGCGTATGGCTGAAATTACATCACACAGTTTATATATGTATAAACTAAATGTGTGATAACATTTTAAGATAAGAGGCATTAACACAGAAATTTCAAGATCTGACAAGTGTTTAATTGAGATTTTAGACGCCATGAGGAAATCGCTAGGATCTCAACGATATGTTCGCAGCCACTATGCGTTGAATAGTTTGCCCTCAACACTACAGTCACAGGCTGATGATGATATTTTTCCCCATCTGTACAACGAGTCTGCTCCTCTGCCACAATTGTTCTTAACTATATAAAGGACAGACCAGATATTACGGCTGAGTTCAAACCCGGCGGCTTTGTTGTGATGTAGGGCATTTTGAGGAGGGAAGGAGGAGCATTGGTATTCCGTCTCCACCGATCAGTTAGCCTTAAACCAGTATCACTGATCTATTTTGTCGTCTTGATGGTCTGTCGCCGAGAGCGGAGTCTGCTTTTGCTGATGACAAGGATGTCGGCTTGGATCGGAAGAGAAGGCTTACTGATCATGCATCTGTGTTCCAAGTGCGTTTTCTCGTCGCAAATATGGTGGTTTTATATGACTCGATTCAGGTAGACATTATGTTGGGACACAACTGATAGTCTGATCATCAAGTATTTTCTGGTGTAACCACAGTCGGCTTCCAGCTGTTGGCCACTAAGTTCTACAATGCTGTACATCTCACCGCCAATTCACTGGTCAGTCGACTCGACCGATACGAACCACCTGGCGACCGACACAAGAAACCAGTGGCGCTAACGGAGCCCTATCAAGAACGACAACTATGCCAAGGAGGTGACAAATAAATCGTGAAGCTATGTCCACATTTCTAATGGAGAAAATGTCTTATTACAACAACCTCCATCCGATCTGCTTTATAACAGCGCGAGGTGATCTGTATGGCATAATCAAAACATGTATGGACCTCGCAAGTCACTCAATATAAAGGCAAGTTTTTAGTTCACTGAAATATTTTTTATCTTTCTCTGGTACATTGACCTTATCGGGATTCAGTTTATTCGAAAGTAAAGAATAGATTAAATTTTAGAAGCCCATAACGCTGGAGCATTCTGTACCACATCTACTTGTTTGATGCTGCACATTACTAAGTTTATTACTCTCCTGCGCTTAGTGGTTTCCGAAATAAATTTGTATTTCATCTTAAATGGGATCACGTTACTAAAAAATTTTCATTGATTGTAGACGCTTGTCATTTCTGAGGGCCAACATATTTGCCAACTTTGTCACCGTCTATTCGAACTTTAAAGCCTCCCACCACTACATTTTTTGGCTGAAGGCCTTTTGTATCAAAATAGAATTTAAAGTTTTTCCTTGTCTCTTTTCACTCGAGTGTAAACGTAGATCATTGTTGTAAATCTATATGATAATTTTAGACTCAGCTGAATAAGTCCTTGTGATGCTACAAGACATATATATGTGGTAAAAGTGTTAATAGCTATTAGTAGGAACTCTTAGAGATAGGATTAAATAGTTAATAAGGAATATAATTAAGAATTTCAAATTGTGGTAGCGAGAGTGAGATAGGTAGTTTACTTTATTTAGGAGGCTGCGGTGGCTGCCATTATGGAAGGTGGAGCTTAGAGGTCAATCACCCTCTTCACGCCATCTCCGTTGGAACGGAGAGGAGTGTGCCCCAGTCACCAACAGACGAACGCCAAAAGGCGTCTTTTGGTAGGGGTAGTATCTGTGTATTTTTCCATATACAGAGATTGTACACAAGGCAACAGGAAAGTTAGGAAGTCAATGTTGGCAGCGCTTCCCCCCAAAAGACACCAGACAATCCAAATTAAGGTTACCCGCTGAACACAATAGAGCTCTCAGTTGCTCAGTTTTGCCAAGGTAATGGATTGCACCGTTAGCCTGTCCAGTGTGATGAAAGTCCATTTATATTTCTCTCTCTCTCTCTCTGTGTGTGGCTCTACCAAAGAACTCACTCTGGCTACGGGTTGTGAAGTAATCTGATATCATTAAGATGACGTACATAACTACCTCTGTGTGACCATTACGACCTGATGTACATGCTAATCTCAAGAGCAGACATTTATATGAACTTGCTTGACTGAATATGAGTTCCTATTTCGAGTGTAGACCTTTGCACCAATGTGATTAAGTTGGACAGAATATAATTTAATTTTGTGTGGTTCATTGTCTATGCACTTATTTCATTTTTATAATTGTTCCTGTCCCTTACCACTTTGCTATTGCTAAAAGTGAATGCATTCAACCTCTAGCAAAGAGAAGTCCAATAAGTAATAAATTAGCCTAGAAATATTAAAGGTGGGGGCAGGGAGGTTTCATCCGACACAGTGTAAAAATCAGTTTCCGACACAAACTTTTTGACTCATCAGTATAAACTCTAAATTGGTTTTAATTTCCCTACAGTATTTCAATTAAAAGTCACTTTTCCAGAATCATTTCTTCCGGTGCACATAATGAAAGGTGGTTGTGGCGGGGTTTGCTGATCTGAGTACTGATGGTCCAAGTAATATTGATCATCACGTCTTGGCCAGCACGGTAATATTGGTGGTGGTACGTAATTCCCTAATCACCCAAACCTCTCTGCAGTGCGTATGGAGAAAGGGTATATGAACCCGTTGCTTGTCACTCGTCTGTTGGATGGGAACGTTAGGCTTGGCGGCCCCCTAATATCTTCCAGAAGAGTACCCCTGAATGGGCCACCACCGGGTTTCGTCCTATCCTATCCTTCACTTTTTATTTATTCGTACCGCATACAACAATCTACACTGAACACATCATTTCCTGCGGAAGGCAACATTGGGAGAGTAACTCCCTCGATGGTCATGAAAGATGTTAAGCGTACGGGTATAAAGAGCAAAATCATTCCATGAGAGACAGTCTATTTTTGCATCTCGTATTTATGCCATACCTTTCAATCTAAAACAGATGTGAATGTTGAAACACTTTATTGTTACGTGGTAATCAATCGATGCCAGATGCGAGTGTTATCAGGATTATGATAGCGAATGAATTGATACGGTTATATGCTGTACTGCACCAAGGACAATGTATTGTTACAAACGATGCATCCATTATTATTATTATTTTCGCAATAGAAGTCTAATTTACACAGTCTATCTTAGAATAATAATTCTTCTGCTATTGTTTGACTCCCGGTGGCAAAGATCAGCACTCAAAACAATAAAATATTAAAATTCGTCTTAATACCATTGTATATTAACTAATATCAGTCTACAAAGGTTATTAATTAAATCAAGAATCTGTACCGTTCTCTGAATTTGATGATCTTCTGTCAAATGTTTTGAAGTGTTTTCTCTAGAAAGTCCATCTAAAAATAAATTACAAATTAGTTACGAAATAATTTATTGATTCTTGCCATCCATGATCGAAATATTCACAGAAAATATATAAAATCCTGAACCTCATAACAGCTTTTTTTCGATTTGTAGCCTCTGAGACTACAAAACAGTCAGCATTTGTTCAACCTTATGACCGATAGGAAAGGTTTCACTATTAAGGGCACCATTACTTAGATCTTTAGGTATAGGTCATTGTTTAGAAAGTCGTTTACTTATAGATGTGAGTGGAAAATCACTGTTGTATATAGTAACCCCACCATGTATGTTAAAAATTTTATGAAACAAAGGTAAATTACATCGCGGACAAAAATTTTACAGCATCTTCATGTCCCGAATTAATACATTATTCAGGAAGATATTTCTGTAGTTGCTTAATCTAAAGGATTTTTGTATGATGATGTCATACTGTTCCGTTTATTTACCAACCACGCTACAATATTTTGCTTTTTGACAGCGTAATTAAAATTTTATTAATTCTGTTATTTACGTTTCGGTCCCAGGTATTTACTCGATTGATGTTTATGTTCTTAAACACGTTTTTCTTTAAAAAGATTAACTTCTTTATGCACCTGTTAAGTGATAATGTTTCGAAGATTTGAATATGTGCTTCTGCATTAACAAAATTCAATTTTGTTGTTAGTGTACGCCTGAATTCTGAGAGAGAACAGTTTTTTTCTTCTGTTCCCAAGATTAAGAGCAAGAAGTGTCACTTGTTTCTCGGCCCAAGTGTCCACATCACTCAGCAGTGGCAACCTCTGCTCCTCGGAGATCAAGTGGTCCCGCGCGTCGAGCACGCAGATGGTTGTCTCCACTGGCGACACAAAGACTAATGTAAACAGAAAATATGTCGTAAATCGTAGAAAATTCCTCGTCATTCAAGTCTCCTGGCATTCTAACAGTTACTGCTTGAGGTAGGGCCTACTTTACGTTCTGATTAACAGTAAATTGTAAAGAAATCAATAATACGTTAATATTGAACCTACATATTTTAAAAAAAAATACTGGACAATTGTCATTGTGAATAATCTCTCGACGATCAAAAATTAATTTTTAACAATTCTTTGATTTCTTTCTTCATACTGTGCTATCACACAATGGTTTATATATTCTCTACGAGTTGATAGGAGACCTATTGTACGATTGCACGTTAATCCACGAAATGAGAGAAAGATGGTTGTGAGAATGTTTCACTTTAGATTTTCCTTGGCTTGAAATTGACGCGCTGAGATGAGAAAACTCAAGTATGTGACATATCCGTAACTTCCTCCGATTTCATTTGCAAAGGTCTTCATCTCCTGTAGTATTACCGCTGCGACCGCATTTTCTTCTAAACGTTTGGTAAATTGGTAGATATGCATTGTCAATAGCCAGAGTTGCCGGGCTTCTTCTGAATCCGCAGCTCCTAACGCACACATTTACGTTTTTTCTTATGTTTCACTTATAATACAATAATAAAAAGTTTAGTGGCTTTTATGGTCAAACCTGGGAGTGGTATCCCTATAAAAGTTTTCTCTTCTCTAGTACATTTGAGTTTGTGTCAAACATTAGAGCAGTAAAGAAGTTCCTCAACTAATTGTTCCAAATATTCGAAGCCTGTTCTACAGAGAGAAGATTTTCTACAGCTTCTACATTTCAGTCTACTTTAACAGATAGAAGCTGATTCGGCAGTCCCTTTAAAGTTGAGCTTCAGACATATGGAATGATTCCTCAGACTCAATCAGCATAAAGCGGTCAGAATGTAACGCTAACCAATCTAGTGCCTAAGTCTAGAAACTGAGTATGCAGCTCTACCTCCACCATCCCCTCCCAAAGCACTTTTTAGTTCAGCCCGTGGAAACTAGTTTCTTCTCAATTCATCGTACGTAAATAAATTCCACGTGCATCGAGGTCGGAAACATATAAATAACACTTCCTCTGACAATTCATTAAAATTAGTGATCAAAATCGCTATTCTATGTTTGACCATCGGACTAAAAATTTGAATAATGCCTTTTTTGTGAATTTGGGGGAAAATAATTGTACTGTCATGGAACCCAAAAAATATGAATTAATTACTCAAAGACGGAGAACTTAAATGACAACATAACAGTACAGTATTCCCGAATTCGCAAAAAAAAGAGTTATTCTATTTTTTTCATTCGTTTGTCTGACATAGTATCGCCATTTCTATCACTAGTACTAATAAGTCACCATAGGGAGTGTGATTTATAGATCGTAAGGGTTTAGTGCACTATTTTAAGCCCTCAAACAACACTTGTGTTCCTCTCGATGTTAGGAACTGACTGAGCCGAGGAGCGTGTTTCCGTCCCACGCTCTTTGGCGTGCAGGAGACCTCTCCCCCGCCTGGCGGCCTCGTGAAAAAGTTTTTCTCTCAAATTTCACGCAAAACTATCTTGAAATGAAATTAATGAGTTATTAGAATGTTTTATATGGATAAGAAGTAGGATATGCAATTGGTTATAGTCACTGATTTAGTTAAAGTTGTTCTAGGAATTATAATTTTAATCGTTAATAACTATTTGGCTAGCAATATAATCTGCGTGTTCCAGGATTGCATAGTTAATAGTATAATTTTCAAGAACACCCGGACATTGATTAGATGGATCACATGTGTTCTTGATACAAAATTCTGGAGTTTTCAGCTACGTCAAAGTGTCTTATGATTGCCATACTTTGAAAGTCATTAAAGTTCTAAAATTGCTTAGGGAGCTATTTTTTCGGTATTAGTACCGGTATGTGATAGGAAAGAATTTTTCCTTTAACTTCCTAATGATGATGGTTCGACGACTATGTATTACGTAAATGCATTTTCTCCCTAGATTAAAGTGAAATCTAGCTGTGAGCTATAGATGTTTGATGTCATCGATAATAGTTAATTTCTCTGAGTGGTAATCGTTTTTGCTCGTCTCTACTTAAAAAACGTACCCGATCAAATTTAACATGGTGGATTAAATATTACAAAGAAATTTGTATCAAAAATGGAATGTCATTAACCACGTTTAAATCAGTTTTACTGTTCTTCTTGTTAATCCACATCATCACCATTTGGCGTTTCCGCTTTTGCGGATCGTACGGTAAATCCTCTTCTATATCTGACATTCACTTCAAGTTTCTTCCTGCATCACTTGTCCTCAATCAACTCCCATCACCTCTGCTTCTTTTTTTACGCTTTCTGATTCAACCTTAGTTATAGTAATGGTGAAATAGAATTACAACAACAAAAAACAAAATTAAAACAAAACAAAAAACAGGTATTTTGAAGAAGAAGGATGGAAACTCCTGCCGTTGACACTACGTGAGAGTGGCTGAAACTTGATCACCAAAATTACAACTGAATAGCTGATTTCCATATAACTCGCTCCGGTTTGTAACTTAAGACTGCAATGTGGCAAATTCAATAAGTAATTAGGACTGCTGTCATGTGCTGGACTTGGGCAGCTGAAGGCGCCAAGCGGTGCAATTATCGATGCTGGAGCGAGCAGGAAGTGAAGTAAGGTAGAAACAAGTTGCGCCGTCACGAAACACCTGCTAATCACCGTGCTAAAAATAATGGTGTTTTTTTCGCGAAGACTCACGAAGTGGCGGCCCACGCCTGCGTGCTGCATGCTGATGGACTTGCGGCCTTTTGACAGGACTTGACCCGCGTCTCGTCTACATTGCTAAAATTTCGGTATTCTAGCAGGGCTGTAAGCAGAATTCCGGACCTTCCGTTTCAAGTGCGTGTAGAATTTCGTAACTTAAGTCTATTGTTTCCTCATATGGGCAAAGACGGTGTCTTAATTGATAATTATTTTAGTTTCTATTACATTTAGTCTAAGCAAATTTCCTCCTGTTTTATGTCAGTTTACGAAACGGGAATCTATCATAGCCTATATCGAAGAGTTATCCGGAACTTTGATTAAATATTTTTAAAGAAACCCATCGAAAATGGAAATCGGTTTAGATGAAACGGAACTTGAAACACATACCATGCTTTACGTATAATGTCTTGAGTACTAATTAAGGATATGATATAAGCTTTAGTCTACTATCATAAAAATATTCAAAATCCTTGCTTCAAAACAAAAAAGATATAAAGCAGAATGTCAGATTTTGTGGTTGAGGCGTATCGTATCTGTTATTAAAATTAATCAAGAAAGAGCCACAAAGTATGTGAACGGGTTAAAGAGAAAGAAGTGTTTATGCTGAATTCACCTAATTGTAATGTAATGTGTTTTCAAGTTGAGATGTTGTGACTTTTGCGAAAGAAAAGAGCGAGAGCTACGGATGTCCACCACTCTCTTATCGTCAGTTCTAAGCTGTAATATATGACCATTGTGAGACTTCTTATGGACTGTGTCACATTGATGTTGTATGCTAGACACCCGTGCGAGTTAGATCAATGTTGCATGTGTAGCGAAATCACCAGGACAGTTTCCAACGCTCACACTTGGACACTGGTCCGACTACAGTTCATAGGCTGCCTTCCGTTAACACCAAAGGCAGAGTGTAAAAAATTTTCTTGTATGTGCTACTACTACTCCGCCACACACTTTTAGTGAATCGCGGAGTAATAGTTATGCTATGGCAGCTATAGTAACAATATTCTCCAACCCTAAAGGCCAAGAGGTATCAAACGAAATAAATTTTTCAAGTTCAATTTCATATCAATTTATTCATGCCTAAGTGTCAGTATCCATCGCAGACGAAAAGACGAATTATAATAAAACTGAAGCAATTGTAACTAATAAAATAATGGGTAATAACGTTGGTAAATAGTGGCCTTTTGGTGATTTGTGTTTTTATTTTTTAAAATATTAAAGAAAGGTCTTATGAACGACACAATTTTTGTTATTATTTTTTGGACTAAAGTTGAAGACACTGTTGATAGTCAAGGCGACGATGAAGATCAATGCTAAAATCGAGAAGTTGGTACCGCCCGTATCATTGTAAAAGTTACAAAATGTTTATTAGTTAATTAGTAACTTCTAAGCCCGTCAAAACTGACGGATTGATCGTCGGATTCTGGCAATCAATTTATTCAAGTTTATTATAACAGTGATATGACAGTGTCTTAGACTTTAGTGGTAACATCTATATCGAATAAAATTACCTTGCAAGTCCGTTTAACGCACTCTGGCAGTTCATCTTAACTAAATAAATTGTTGTTAAAAAACGATCCCAACGTTAAAAATAGTGTAATGTGGTACATATTTTTTAGTTTACTGTAATAGCGTTATCTTCGGACAGAGAGTATGAGAAAACATTTACATTGTTTGAATAAAAATAAACAAAAATAAACTTACAATTAACATGTTAATTTTAACGCAATACGTAACTTTTTTCATTGTTCTGGAACTTCACTTCTTCGCGGTCGCTTCACTAATTAGAGTTATAATTAAATAACGACTATAAACTCAATTGTGAAGTAATATCTCTGGCCTCCATTAGACCGGAAACATATGAAATGCGCGTTACGTCAGTGTTACGGAAACTGTTACACAGTGACTAAATTAGACTTTTAGACCGAGAGAATGGTTTGCTGTATTTCTGATGCGGAATATGGGAACTATGTCTCCATTTCCAAAGACGATTAGGATGAATCTTCCTAGAAACATAACCATAATGCTTAGCACATGGCGGGATTTCAACTTACTTTTCTCCGTCACGCGCTTAGACAAACGTTCACTGGCGCTGAAAGGAAGAGTACCGACGTTGTTATAGTGAAGTTGAAACCTGTAGTTCATCACCAGCAACCTGTTAACGACCTAGCACAGTTCCTGATTACTTTGACTATGTGAATGTGTTTTGCTGAGTATTACTGAAAGAAGCGTGAGAGCACCTAGGTATGGGAAAGGATATTATAAGTTAATACCAACGGAGGTATGACTTATTGAAATCTAACCGTGTAACCTTCAGATTCCCCAATTCAAGTGAGTATACGGTGATCTTTGAACGCCGGCAATACACGCCTGTGCGGACACCTGTACGGCAGCGTTGCGTACTGGCTGTCAGTTGCATAACGCGCGCTGATTGCAGCCATTTGCGTTAATTCGCAGCCACTGGGCCACGGCTACACTGGCTACTGTATGTGGGCCAGCTGTACTAACCTTCAACACGCAAACACTGCCAGTGGAACTGCGATATGAAGCCTGCAAAACATTATTACTAGAGACCGCGTTATATACGTTCGAATGTTTGCATATGCATTAGTATACTAAGCCCATTGTCACAGGTTATTGCATATTTTACCTAGAACCTCTTGATGATGCATATTTTCACTATATTTACAATATCTTTTCGCGGAGTACCTAGTTAATAAATGAAATCTTACGCTGTGGCCGACAAAACTTACGACTCTTAGCAGTCGTGCATCTGTTGTTTTGAAAGATAATATTATTATGCGGCCAAGTAAAACAGACTCACGGGAGGATAAAGACCGACGATACCGTTCTGCATCAGGCTCGCCTACTGCAGCACTCTTCCTATTAGACAAAGTACGCATTGTATTGCAAATTTAACTGTCGGTGCATTAAAACTAGAGCCTTCTTCCTTTTTGGTGACTTGCAAAGAAGTTGAAAAGGCAGATCATTCTACGATCGCCAGATTTGTGAATGAGGGTATTAAAAAAGTGTTTCCTGAATCTTCTGCAGATGAGAGAGAGTTTATATTTCTTTCAAATGCTGCACCCTATATGATCAAGGCAGCCAAAGCCTTCCAGTTAATTCATGTGACGTGCTGTGCGCACGGACTACGTCAACTAGCTGAAGAAGTACGATCCACGTTTGGGAAAGTGAATAAACTGATTTCATAACAAAGAAAGTGTTTCTTAAGCCACTTTCTCGTAATTAAAAAAAATGCCACATACGCCATTACCTCCGGTATCATTGATTACTCGATGGGCAACGTGGTAGAAACTGTAGTGTTTTACAATCAACATTTTGAGGCTATTGAAGGTGTAGTAAACGACTTTGATAGTGCAGAGGCTATAGCAGTTTATCAGTCCAAGCAAGCATTTAACAATTCGAGGTTTTTTTAAAAATACAATAGCTGTCATTTTCCCCACATACCTGCGTGCGAGTATCTCGTAAAAAGTTGAAGCTCAAGGGTTGGCGTTGACTGAATCTATTCAGTTAATGAATAAAATCCGCCAAATGTACTCCGCATTTCCAGAGATATTCCAGTGTAAACTTAAAACGAACTTTAAAAATATTTTTAACAATAAGCCAGGGTTTGAACCTTTGTGCCAAATTGATAGTTTTATTAATTGGATGAGTGAACTTTTTCCAGAAATTACTATTGCTAACATAGTGCCCACATTCATTGCCTTACGCCTCGTCTACCTCGTGGTCATAAGAGGCAGGATGGGATTCGAACCCGCGTTCTCCCGAATGCGAAGCCAGAGTATAACCGCACACCCACCACACTCGTTCCACACCTACGTTCAAATACTGTTCAGTTACATCAGTGGATGTAGAACGATCTTTTTCCACTTATAAAAATATTTAGAATACGTTTAGCTTTTCACGTTTATCTAAATAGTTATCATCCCTTCAAAGCAATATTTAACAAAAAACAAACTAACAAACAAAATTTCTTGTGTTTGGTATCTCGGGAAAGGTTCTAACGCCATCTCGTAGAAGTTTCAGGTACCAGTAAGCCTTCTGATGTTAGTTAAGCTTCTCTTTGGATAGGGCAACGAATTGTGCACTTCAAAATGAATAGGTAACCTTCAAGAAAAACGTTTAACTTTAATCAAACGTCACACAAAATCTTGCCTATTGAACAGAAATCGAAATATGCCGAGCGAAGATCGTTCACCCTAATATTATTATTTAATGTTGCATATTTTAAGCATTTTTTAAGCATTTTTTCATGCATATTTCTAGCTTTTTTGCTGCATTTAATCCGGTCTCTAATTATTACAAATAGCGTTGACACTGTCCACTAAGGTATATCTTGTAGTGCGAATTGTACTCATGTAGCCTCACACGAAACTATTTTTTATAATTCGCGTAGTGAGAAACAAAAGCATATAACCTACAAAACCCTAAATCGTCCATTTATAAAATTACGCAAGTGACATTTTATTCGCGACAGAGGAAATAAAAGATGGAAATTTAAATTTTGAAAAGAGAACACCATACTATATCTGCGGTGTAGCCCATGTACACAATTACGAATATCTCTGATATGTAGAAAAAAATGTGCAAATATAAACTTTTTTCGCTTTTTTGATGTGAGAAGAATGTGATAAGTAGAGCGAAAAATGCTACAAACAAGCTCTTCATCAAAAGGTTTTTGTGTATTAAATTGTGTGAATGTGAGAAGTGGATCACCGATTTTGTGACTGCAATACCGCGACTTATCGTATAATAAAATGATGTAGCCACTATGATCACGTCTTTAGAGATCTGGACAGATTACCGTTCAGTTAAAGTGTTTCTATTTTCAAAAACAGTTATTATATATAAGTTGCAAAACAATTGTGCTATTTTTTTTTTTAAAGTAAAATATGGCTTTCGGCTACAGGGCCACGCACATCATCGCTCTACATCAGTATTCGTTATGCATCAGAATTAATTTCCTGGGCGCTTTGTTTCAACAATGTTCAGGAAAACATAACACGAAGACAACACAGAATTAGGAACATCCATGCTAGAGGAGCCCAAAAACAAGGTGTCTGCTCCAGCACCGTCTTAGTTATGTATCGAAAGTCTCATAAATATTCCAATGCTTTATTAAACACTAGGCGTAGGCCTATGATAGTGTTTTGGTTATGATCACGGATCGAGAATAGATCCCAGGTCACGAATTCAGTATCATAGAGAGTAGTAATAAATAGACACGACTCCCAAAAATGATTGTAACCAAAGGATACATAGCACAGAGTCTAAAACTGTACAAAAAATGAACTTTTGGATACAAAAAATGAGTTTGTGGTCATGCGTTTGATCTATTTATTAAATTTATTTCTTGGTCCTTGGTCAGTGCTTAAGGCGTCTGACTAGAGATAGAAAGGTTTGAATCCCTCTGTCGGCGGAAATATTAAAAGCCCTCAACCCCACCTTTACCTCTGGCACAGCTTGTTGTGTAATGTGAGGTAAGTCAGAATTCTTGGTGGTTCGTATTCCACGTTAAACAGCTGGTCACCTGTACCCGGTAGGATTACCGGGTTAGTTTAGTTAGCCACGACAGAGACGCATACGCGGCAAATTGAAACACCGTCAATCGGCGGCCGAACCTTAAGGGTATATTTCGGCCAATAATGCCATACGAAAGTTTTACTATTATTGAATTTGTTCATCGCTGGACATCCTAAGGTCGATTTTAATCAAAACTGCAATACAACGAGTATGAAAGTGACTAAAAAAAAATGAGTTTTTAGAATCACAGTTCGTGATCGCTTTATGTGGCTGAAATACTGACTTGACCTGTGTTTGTTTCTTTGGGTTCCACCTGCAAAAATTTGAAGAATGTTTGTTGAGTTTGAAGGAACATATAAGGGCATAAACGATCTCAGTATACAGTAGATAAACAGTTTAGAATATTATCCTAAGTCAAGCAGATTAAAACTCTCACATCTTTGTCTTTAAAACGTCTGTAATATTTTTTCATTCCCGTTTCTGACATAATATGCTGTACTTAATCTAATCACCTGTAAACAAACGGTCTAATGTAGCTACCTTCTGTCAATGTCTTACTTGTTGTAAAAGAGCGAGAATTAATCATTGTTCATGTTTTATTTCTGTGCCATTAGAACGCACATGTCTGTAATATGTACCATAAAAATGGAAGGAGCCAATACCTTGCAACGGTCCACAGTTCATCGACGCCTCTTATTCTGCAGCTGCGCACTCTTCTGAAAACAGAAGTAAGCTTAACTGTAAGATGCGACTCACCACAACAGTTTTCTAAATGGGGAAGTCAGAGCAGCATTTGCATTTTGTATTTATACTTGGAGCAATTCAACTGTGAACGACTCTGAAATGAGAACAGTTTGATGTCTGCTGAGTTATTTTAATGTGCACTAAACATGATATACACTACATAACTTCGATAACTGAGAGCGTGACAACTTTCAGATCTGCCCACCCAGAATCTCCCACATCAAACAGTTTTCTGATCCGCTCAGTAGCCCACAAGACTTTGCACCCCGCGTGCCACCGCCACAGCAGATTAACCGTCTCCCTTCAACTCGTAACTTATTACGATTGGCTAAAATAAAGCCACCAGAGTTGACTTTGCCCAGCCATATTTAAAGATCCTCTGTTTAGAACTATGGAAAATTCCACTACGGCAGCTCAATAATTCCCATGATTGGCTGCAGAGCAACTCCTACAAAACAGGAGTCCTTTTATCTTGGGAGTCACTGTCAGTGCTCTGAAACTGGCTGATCTGTCTTCAGGGAATAGCTCTCAACAGTGTTACTGTGTCGCCAGTTCACAGTAACAAGACTTGCTTCCTCACATTACTATCTATTTCGGTTTAATAAATCCAATACTTGTATACGTAATCCATCTGCGTGTGAAGGAAAAGATTTTGTTTGTTCACTGGAAATCTATAATTATAAACGATTTAGAATTTTTAATAGGTGTAAAATTTTATTGCAATGCTGTTGCATTGG